>SKCR01052272.1:0-21426 GCA_019454045.1 Zanthoxylum bungeanum | reverse complement strand
TAACATTAGACTGTACCCATACATCGTTAATCGAATAGTTGGACTATTGCGGTTAAGATGCCAGGAAAGTTAAGCATTAGGGATATGTCATGGGCGACAACGTCTTTAATGGTACAAACTTTCAGGACTGGGATATGAATCTCAGAATTGTTAGGGATCCGAGAAGTTACTCTACACTATAGAGCGACCTCTTGGCCTAAGCCCTGACCTGATCAGTTGCTTGAGCTAGAGCTTTGGAAGACTCATAGCGATGACAATGAGAAGCGACTCCATCAGTAATGCTTGCCGCTATGACTCCGTAATTCCGTCATCAAAACAAGGGGTTGGATCCCTATGAGATGATGGCGAAGTTGCATGATCTTCACCGATCTAACCTTAGATCACAAAGATATGAGTTGCAGAAGAAGCTCTTCCGCACTCGAATGTCAGAGGGTACGTCTGTTGAGCACCATATGTCACAGATGATTGCTGACATTGAGCAGCTCGGACAGATAGGCATAGTCTTCGAGGCTGAGACTTCAGTAGATTTGATCCTACAGTCTCTCCCGACACTTGGAGTGGGTTCATCATGAACTACAACATGTTGAACCAAGACCAAACTCTTGGAGAGTTGATGTCCACTCTGCGTGAGGCAGAAAATGAGCTCCTTAAGGGCAAGAAGCGCGAGGCGCACTTTGCTTCAACATCTCAGACCCGAGGGCTTGGCCCAAGGCGACTGGAGGTGTTAAGAAGAATAAGCATAAGAAGAAGGGTAAGGCCAAATTGTCAAAGGGTTCTGGGAAACCTAAGGACAAATCCTAGATGTTTGTCTACAGTGCGGGAAGCGGGGTCACTAGAAGCGTGACTGCCGCGAGTACAAGGCACACATGAAGGAAATTAAAGCGGGCAAGGCACCGGCTTCAGGTTTGTTTGTTATAGAAATAAACATGTCTACTACTAGTTTTAAAAATTGGATTTTTGATTCTGTTTGTGGAACTCCATATGTACTGATGTGCAGGATCTGCAGATTAGCAGGAGACTGGCCCAGGAGAATTTGACCTCAGCGTTGGAAATGGGACACATGTCGCCGTTTTGGCAGTTGGCACTTTTGTTTTGGAACTGCCTCGGGGCATGTACTTAAACTTACAGACTGTTATTATGTACCTAGTTTGACTAGGAATATTATTTCTGTCTATGTTAGCCCAATGTGGGTATACTTTTGTATTTAGAAACACTGGGTGTTTTATGTATAAAAATGATATGGAATTTGCACTGCTGATGTAAATAATGGTCTATATATTTTGAATATGAATCAATCTCAAACATATAATATAACAAATAAAAGGCTTAAAGTAAGTAACAAAGATGAAACTTACATGTGGCATTGTCGTCTGGGACACATAAACAAGACACGTATATCCACACTTTCGAAGAGTGGGTACTTGGACGGATTTGATCCAAATTCATATGACGTCTGCGAATCTTGTTTATTCGGCAAGATGCCTAAATCACCTTTTAGCGGTAAAGATGTACGTGCCACCGAACTATTAGCCCTTGTTCATAGTGACGTTTGTGGGCCCATGTCTAGCCAGGCTAGAGGTGGATATGAATACTCGTAACCTTTACGGCTGATGCATCGCGTTATGGTTAAGTGTATCTTATGAGACACAAGTCAAAAACTTTTGAGAAATTCAAAGAGTTTCGACACGAAGTAGAAAAACAGACCAGCAAAAGTATTAAGACATTACGGTCGGACCGTGGTGGCGAATACTTGAGCAATGAGTTTCTTGATTACTTGAAAGAATATGGTATTCTTTCACAGTGGAATCCTCCTGGAACACCGCAATTAAACGGTGTGTCCGAAGGGAGAAACCGAACTTTGTTAGACATGGTAAGGTCTACGATGAGTCGCATAGAGCTACCTATTTCTTCTGGGGATATGCATTGAACAGTGCAATACTTATTTTGAATAAGGTTCCGTCAAAGTCTGTTCAACAGACTCCGTATGAAATATGGATAGGAAAGAAACCAGGTTTCTCATTCCTGAAGATTTGGGGTTGTGGGCATACGTCAAACGTTTGGAAGGTACCAAACTTGAACCCAAATCGGATAAATGCCTATTTGTAGGTATATCCTAGGGAAACCAAAGGATATTACTTCTTTCACCCACAAGAGAACAAAATATTTGTTGCTCTACATGCGGTTTTCCTTAAAGGAATTCCTAAATGCAGTGATAAGTGGGAGGAAAGTAGAACTCGATGAAAATCGGAGTGATATTGTTCATGGCACAGAATCCTTAACGGAACATGAACAATCCATCATGGATGAGACTGTACCACAATCTTCGAATACACAAGGACCACGTAGGTCGGAGAGAGTCAGAAAACAACCTGAGAGGTATGGATTTCTGATCTCACCTCATGTGGATATTAATCTTATTAAGGAAGACGAGCTGGCTACGTATGAGGAAGCGATACAAGGTATTGACTCCGGTTTATGGCAAGATGCCATGAATTTCGAAATGGATTCCATGTACACCAACCAAGTTTGGACACTAGTTGATGCACCAGAAGGCGTAAAGCCTATTGGTTGCAAATGGGTCTTCAAGAGGAAGACCGACATGGATAGCAACATACAAACATACAAAGTTAGGCTTGTAGCGAAAGGGTATCGTCAACGACATGGTGTCGATTACGACGAAACTTTTTCACTTGTTTCCATGATTAAATCCATTCGGATAATGCTTGCTATTGCTGCATATTTTGACTACGAGATATGGCAGATGAACGTCAAAATCGCTTTCCTTAACGGAAACCTTTTGGAGGATGTTTATATGCAACAGCCTGATGGTTTTGTCGTACCAAAACTTGCAAACAAGGTTTGTAAGTTAAATCGATCTATTTATGGATTAAAGCAAGCATCGCATTCTTGGAACCAACGTTTTGATGAGATCTTAAAAGAATATGATTTCATTCAAAATGAGGATGATGCTTGATTAATGGTATTTATATTACTATTTCCCACTCATTTAACCTAATATTTTGTATAGTTTCTTGAGTCTTGTGAATATTTTGATGTGTTTTGTGTTATTTTGTAGATAAATAAAGTTTCAGGTCATTCTGGAGGTGATTTAGAGCAAAACAGGAAAAATTGGCAAAAAGAGCATTTCGGTAATTTTGGCGCGTCGCGACGCCTAACGTGCACCAGAGCTGCTAATGTGCACCAGGTCAACGGGTCATAATTTGAGAAGTTTGACTTTGCTAACGTGTACCGTGCCACGTGTCACCATCACAGCCGATCTGCTAACGTGCACCGTGCCACGTGTCATCATCCTACGGTGCCGACAATTACTATTTGCACATGTGCCACGTGTCATCCTACGTGTCGCCACGTCAGCAGGTCAACCGAGTCAACTCTTCCACGCGTCTTGCCACGTCATCATCCACGTCAGTAGGTCAACCGAGTCAACATGCCACGTCATCATCAGCCAATCACAGCATGACACGTGTCACCACGTGTCACAATCCTACGGTGCCGACAATTGATCTCAGCCGCCTTGCCACGTCAGCGCTAATCGCCACGTCAGCATAATAATTGAGCTCTTAGCCGCCATGCCACGTGTCGCCTTATCTTCTTATCCGAATTGCCACGTGTCAAAACCAGAGCATGCCACGAATCACTGTTCCAGCGTCGCGACGCCGAAGCTCTTGGCGTCACGACGACCGAGGGCTATCTGCGCCTATAAATTGAGCTCGAAATTTCAGATTTTGTTGTAACATTCTCTCCCATTTCTTTGATGTAAATATGGAGTTCTTCTCTCTCTAAGTTTCTTTTAATTTTTAGTTTTTAGTTTTGTAATAATTTTAATTACTTTTTGTAATAATAGTAATTTACTTTCTTTACTTTTTACAGTTTTTACTATTCACCATGAGGAGGTAACTTCCCCAGCTAGGGTGAAAGGTAATTCTTTTACTATTGCTATTTAGATTAATCTCCCTTAAAAATAATATATTCACTATTTAAAATTTGACTTAAAAAGGATACCGCTATATTGGTCGGTTGGTAATTTAATTTTAATCTGGTTTTAAACCTGACTAATCAAGGATACCGCCAGATTGGTCGGTTGGTAATTTAATTTTGGTTCCGCCTTTATGGCTGGTTTATGGACAAATATTACCGCCTTAATGGCTGGTTGGACTTAATTTGACTTAATCAGGATACCGCCAGATTGGTCGGTTGGTAATATTATCACAAGTTTATATATTATTTATGGGAGATATCTAAATTAGTAGTAGTAAAAGTAATTCCTTTTACCTTAGCATTTTATTTTATTGTAATTTACTTTTCAGTATTTACTTTACCGCATTTTTACTTCATGTCTTTTTATTTCAAGTTTTACTAGCCCTAGTTATGTGTTGTAACTAAATTAGTTATCTGGGGTTGTGATGACTTTTAATATCACCGGTTTATAAGGGTTAGATTATAGTTTGGGTAATATAAAGATTTATTTATTGAGTCTTAATCTTAATGCTTTTTAATTAACTGGCCATTAATAAAATTGATTAGGTAAACTTAAAATGAACTAGACATAGGGATTTTAAGTTTAAGACCTCAGACTCAATAGCCCACGATCTTCCTTGAGGATAGATAACCCTTTAATAGATTTCCTTACAGGATAGGAATATACCTGTCGGGCGGGGGTAGCCTTAATTGGAACTTAATCTTAATGAATCTAGGTAATTTGGTTGACATAGACATATGGTTCAATTGGATTATACTAGGTATTTGTAATTGACCATCGGAAGAGGCTTTTACATAATTTAGTGTTCCAGGTTAATAAATCAATATATTACCCAACTTTAAGATAACCACTTCATCTTTAAAATGATATTAAAAGAAATCACAACCCTAGATAGTTTTTAATATTGAATTTTCTTAAAACTACTTTCGAACAATTTTATTTACTTGTCTTTAAATTTAGAATCGTCACCATTTCAAATCAATAAACAACCTGTTAGATACTAGTAATCATTTGACCTCATAAAATTAATAGCTTAGGTATTAAGTCCTCGTGGGATCGATACTTTTTATACTACTTGAACGATACGTACGCTTGCGTTATACGTGTGTGTTTACGCCGGTCAAGTTTTTGGCGCCGTTGCCGGGGACTTATTTCTTTTACTATTAGTTTAGGGGTTAGATACCTTTACTTGTATCTAATTTTTTTTTACTTATTGTTTTTGTTTTCTTGTGTTTCAGGTTTTCAGAAACTTCATGAGACGAACCAGAAGTTTTGAACTACGACCGCTTGACCCAGAAATTGAAAGAACCATCAGACAGTTGAGAAGGGAAAGGCGAGAAGGCTAAGAAGCTTTAGTCAACATGGAACCTAAACCTTTGGAGGTTGCACCACCAATTCCCATTCGAGACAGAACCATTCCGGTAGTTGACAGACTCATTTCTTGCATTGTACTCCCTCCCTTACCAGCAAATGCGGATGACATCAAAACATGTATTCAGATGATTCAGCAGTCAGTTCAGTTTGGGGGGAATGCAACTGAAGATCCTAATGCCCACATCAGCAACTTCCTGGAAGTTTGCGGCACTTTCAATTACAACCGAGAAGCTGAAGAAGCAATGAGATTACGTGTTTTCCCATACTCCTTGAAGGACAGAGCTAAAGCTTGGCTACATTCACTACCAGCAGGTTCTATCACAATTTGGAACACTTTAGCCACCAAATTTCTTGCAAAGTACTTTCCACCAGCCAGAACCGGAAAACTGAGGAATGACATCACATCCTTTGTACAACAAGACTCAAAACTCTCTACGAAGCTTGGGAAAGGTACAAAGATTTGCTCCGGAAATGTCCTCACCATGAGATTCCAAAATGGCTTCAAGTCCAAACATTCTATAATGGACTTTCTGGAATAATGAGAACCACAATCGATGCTGCTGCTGGAGGAGCTTTAATGGCAAAAGGAGAAGATCAAGCCTGGGAACTAATCGAAGAAATGGCCAACAACAATTTTGTGGCCAACAGAAAGGAGCATGATCCAAAGAATTGCAGGAATTTATGAAAGTGGAGCCAATACAGCAGTCAACACCAAGCTAGATCAGATATGCAAATTATGGAGACTCTTACCACTGGATCCACAAGTTCACCATATGGAGGAATACCAGAGTCAAACCAACTTGAAGAAACGGTGAATTTTGTCAACAATTTCAACAGACAGGTGAATAATCCATATTCTAACACCTACAACCCAGGGTGGAGGAATCATCATAATTTTTCATGGAGCAACAATTCAGGCCAACAGCGGAACTATCCACCACCCGGATTCCATCAACAGAACAAAGGCCAGGAGCAGGCAAATGAACCAGGAATAGCAGAAGTGCTGGCTTAGTTAAAAAAGTACGATGCTATCTTTCAGAGCCAATCAGCTTCCATCAAATCACTGGAGAATCAAATCGGACAATTGGCCAATACTCAGAGTTACAGAACACCAGGTAATCTTCCCAGCAACACAGAACCCAATCCATGGAACCGAGGGAAGGAGCAATGTCAAGCCATTACTTTGAAAAGCGGTACTGAAATCAACAAAGATATTGGAATCAAGATGTCCCAAGAAGAAGTTCCAAAAGAAGCTGAACAACAGATGGAGGAAAAAGAGGCAAAGGAAAAAGAACAGATCACTCCACCTCCACCTTTTCCTCAGCGTCTTCAGAAAAACAAATTGGACAAGCAGTTTGCTCGATTCCTGGAGGTTTTCAAAAAGCTGCACATCAACATCCCATTTGCAGAAGCCTTGGAAGAAATGCCCAGTTATGTCAAATTCATGAAAGACATTCTTTCACGAAAACGGAGATTGGGAGACTACGAAACAGTAGCATTAACGGAAGAATGCAGCGCCATTATTCAGAGGAAACTTCCCCCAAAGTTGAAAGATCCTGGCAGTTTCACAGTTCCATGCACCATTGGAGAACATTATATCGGTAAGGCTTTATGTGATTTAGGTGCTAGTGTTAACTTGATGCATTTTTCTATTTACAGGAAACTGCAGATTGGAGAAGCAATGCCTACCTCAGTTTCATTGCAACTTGCTGACCGAACACTTGCATTTCCAAGAGGTGTTGTTGAAGATGTGCTGGTGAAAGTAGACAAACTAATTCTCCCAGCAGATTTCATCATCCTTGACATGGAAGAAGACAAAGAAATACCTATCATTCTTGGGAGACCATTCTTGGCTACAGGTAAAACTGTGATTGATGTGCAAAAAGGAGAACTGACCATGAAAGTGCAGGACCAAGAAGTGACCTTTAATGTTTTCAAAGCCATGAAATTCCCGAGTGATGAAAAGGAAGAAGAATGCTTCAGAGTTGATGTTGTTGAAAGTATCGTTCAAAATACTGAGCCAAATCCCACAGATACACTTGAAGCTTGCATCACCAACATGACTGACATCGAGCTAGATGCTGAAATCCTGGAATGTATCAACTACCTTGACAAACCATTCCGATTCAAAGCAACACCACCAGTTGAAAGTTTGGAACTGCCAAAGAAAGATCGAATCAAGCCTTTGATTGAAGAACCACCATAGCTGGAGCTGAAGTTACTTCCGAGCCATCTCAGGTATGCATTTCTTGGAAACTCTTCTGAATTACCTGTTATTATTTCTTCTTCACTAACATTAGAGCAGGAAGAAAAGTTGCTGAGAGTATTACGAGAGCATAAAAAAGCCATTGGCTGGACTATAGCAGACATTCGAGGCATTAGTCCATCATTTTACATGCACAAAATCTTGATGAACGATGAGTACAAACCCACAGTGGAGCATCAACGGAGACTCAATCCAATCATGAAGGAGTCGTGAAGAAAGAAATCATCAAATGGTTGGATGCTGGCATCATTTACCCCATTCAGACAGCAGTTGGGTGAGTCATATGCAGTGTGTACCAAAGAAAGGAGGAATTACTGTGAACCAATGAAAAGAATGAGCTAATTCCAACAAGAACAGTGACTGGATGGAGAGTATGCATGGACTACAGGAAACTGAACAAAGCCACGAGAAGGACCATTTTCCGCTACCATTCATTGACCAGATGTTAGACAGACTGGCAGGACATGAGTTCTATTGCTTTCTGGACGGATATTCAGGGTACAATCAGATTTCCATCGCACCAGAAGACCAGGAGAAAATACCTTTACATGTCCCTATGGTACTTTTGCTTTCCGCAGGATGCCATTTGGATTATGTAATGCCCCTGCCACTTTTCAGCGTTGCATGATGGCCATCTTCTCAGACATGCTGGAGCAGAGTATGGAGGTTTTTATGGATGATTTTCTGTGTTTGGAGATTCTTTTGACCATTGTTTGCAAAATTTGGAACAGGTGTTACAAAGGTGCGAAGATACAAACCTGGTACTCAACTGGGAGAAATGCCACTTCATGGTGCAAGAAGGCATTGTTCTTGGACACCGGATCTCACAAAAGGGATTGAGGTAGACAAAGCAAAGATAGAGACAATTGAAAAACTACCTCCACCAACATCAGTAAAAGGTATTCGAAGTTTTCTTGGACATGCAGGTTTTTACAGGAGATTTATCAAAGACTTTTCCAAAATTGCAAAACCTCTTGCAATCTTCTGGAGAAGATGTGCCTTTCAACTTCACCAAAGAATGCCAGGAAGCTTTTGAAATCTTAAAACAGAAGCTGGTGGTCTTGCCCCCATCATAGTAGCACCAGACTGGACCCTTCCATTTGAAGTTATGTGCGATGCTAGTGATTTTGCTGTAGGTGCAGTTTTGGGACAACGTAAAGTAAAGATTTTCCACACCATTTACTACTCCAGCAGAACTCTAAATGAAGCTCAACTCAACTACACAACCACCGAAAAGGAGTTGCTTGTAGTTGTGTACGCTTTTGACAAATTCCGCTCTTATCTGTTGGGTCCCAAAGTGGTGGTCTACACAGATCATTCAGCAATCAAATATCTAATCACGAAGAAAGATGCCAAACCCAGATTGATCCGTTGGATACTTCTTCTGCAAGAATTTGACGTGGAGATTAGAGACAGGAAAGGAACAGAGAATCAGGTGGTAGATCATCTATCGAGGCTCGAGAATGGAGAAACAGCTGACAAAGATTTGTCAATCAAAGAAACTTTTCCAGATGAACAGCTGTTTGCCATGAAACAACAGGATGTCCCTTGGTATGCTGACTATGTCAACTACATTGTGTCAGGAAAATGGCCGTTGGAATGGACAACTCAGCAACGGAAGAAGTTCTTCAAAGAAGTCAAGCACTATGTCTGGGACGAGCCGTACCTGTTCAAACGGTGTGCTGATCAACTACTGAGACGATGTGTTCCACAGGAGGAAATCAACAGTGTTTGCAGCACTGTCATTCATCACCATATGGCGGACACTTCAGCGGAAACAAAACTGCAGCCAAAGTCCTACAATCAGTTTGTTCTGGCCCACTCTTTTTAAAGATGCTTATCTTTTTGCTTTTCAATGTGACAGGTGCCAGAGAATGGGAAATATTTCCAGGAGAAACGAATGACGTTGCAAAACATTTAGAAGTGGAAATATTCGATGTATGGGTATTGATTTCATGGGACCCTTTGTTCCATCATTCGGAAACCTGTACATCCTGGTTGCTGTAGACTACGTCTCCAAATGGGTCGAAGCAATTGCACTGCCATCCAATGATTCAAAAGTCGTGATCAAATTCCTGAAAAAAAATATTTTCACTCGGTTCGGAACACCTCGGGCAATTATCAGTGATGGTGGCTCTCATTTCTGCAACAATACTTCGATGCACTCCTATCCAAATACGGAGTTACTCACAAGGTTGCCTAGCTTACCATCCACAGTCAAATGGACAGGTTGAAGTTTCAAACAGGGAAATCAAAAGAATCATAGAAAGAACCGTTGGATCAACAAGGAGGGACTGGTCAACAAAACTAGATGATGCATTATGGGCCTACATGACATCTTACAAGACACCCATTGGTATGTCCCCATATCGATTGGTGTTTGGGAAAACGTGTCATCTGCCAGTTGAGCTTGAGCACAAGGCGTACTGGGCACTGAAGAAGTTGAATTTTGATTCACAAGCTGCAGGAGAGAAAAGAATTCACCAACTTAACGAATTGGAGGAATTTCGCCTACAGGCTTATGAGAATGCCAGATTATACAAAGAAAAGACAAAGAAATGGCATTACTGAAAAATAGTGCACAGATAGTTGGAACCAAGGCAGCAGGTGTTGTTGTACAACTCGAGATTGAAAATTGAAATCTAGGTGGTCAGGTCCATTTGTGATCACTCAGGTTTTACCTTATGGAGCTGTTGAGTTACTGGATCCTAACACCAACAACGCATTCAAGGTTAACAGTCAGCGTGTCAAACACTACTGGGGAGAATCATTTGAGCGACAAAAAGAAAGTGTCACACTTTCAGATCCAGCCTAACGTTCGAGAAATCACGTCTAGCTGAAGACTTTAAACTTAGCGCTCGCAGGGAGGCAACCCATGCAATTTGTGTATATATTGTGATTTGGTGTGATTTAATTTGTGTGTTTAGTTTTTGCAGATTAAGTCATTTCAAGATGGAAGAAGCTCTCGCAAATCTTCACAAGCAATTTCCTTTCTCCCTCAAAAATCTCTGATGAAAGTCTACAAAGCTCGCTTGGAACGGATGAGGTTACTGACAATCCATGGTGTTCCTAATGATATTCGTTGGGTAATTGAAGCACGAGTCCGATTGGCAGGTGAGTCTTCTGACTCTTTTATTTCATCTGCCTGGTTTTGGAAGAAGCACCTATGCAAAGAAACGTAGAGCTAAGCAAATGGGTGTTTGTTACAAATGTGCACGATGGAATTGCAATACTCGTTGTCGTTCTTTAGGAATGGTGTCTGATAATCGCGAAGACAAAATTAAATTCATTAGGGATGGCTTGAGTAAGGAGTCTTTAGATGATATATCTTCAACTCTTGAGACGCATCCCAGTGGATATGTTCACATAGCCTTTCGCAAATTACATACACAATTTCAAAAAGAAAGACAACAGTTAAGTCTCGGGAATCTGACTCAAAAAGACCCTGTTTGCCAATTTATAAGAAAATTGGATGGGAAGCTTGTCCCTGACGCATAGACGTCGATCAAGCCGCTACTTTTCTTGTAAATATTATATCTCTTTGTCTTTTCCTAATAATTGTAATTTTTTTTCTGTTTTCTTTTATTTTCTCCGACAAGATCCAGACCTTTTTGACTATCACGATTTACTTAACTAATAATTGTCATTTGGCAGGTACTAGTGCTATTATTTTACTCACCCTTTTCAGGTGTTATAAATTCAACTCATCATTGCATTTTTGAAGACATCCAGAGTAAAACATGGAAGCCACTTCAATAAGACGAGTTGAAAAAATCTATGTGTTTTACGGTAGTAGTGTTGGTACTAAACCACAGTACATAGAAGCAGCAAAGGAATTAGGTCGAGTCTTAGCTGCAAGAAATATGCACTTAATATATGGCGGAGGAAATCTTGGACTTATGGGGATCATTTCAAAGGCTGTACAGGAAGGAAGCAGTCACGTTTTGGGAATCATCCCAAAACCCTTGGCAGAGGCAAATCTTATTGAACATCAAAGCAGATGAAATCTATTAGGTTTAATTATGAATTTATTCTTGACAACTTTGGAGGAATGGTCGGAGAGGAACTGATCGTGCCAGGTATGAACGTTTGGTAGAAATGATTAACCGTGTTGATGCTTTTATTGCTTTGCCAGGTGGCTTGGGTACATTGGAGGAAATTTTTATTGTGCTATCTTGGGCGAACCTGAACATACACCAGAAACCAATCGGATTGCTCAATGTTGATGGATTTTATGATTTTCTTTGTGTGTTTCTTGATGATGCTCGGAGAAATGGGTTCGTGTCAAAACCTTTGAAAAAACTCATATTTACTGCAAGAACTGCTCCGGATCTAATAGACCAACTCATAGCCTATGAACCACGAGTTGACCATATTCTTTCAAAAATAAATTGGTCTGAGGACGATCGTGTTAAGAGGTGTCGGATTAATTGGCTTATCTGATCTTAACCTTAAATTCTTGTAGATTTTCAGCTAACCATGTATTATTTTCTAAATCTTCTTCTACTGTTTAAGACATTGGGGACAATGTCTCATTTAGGTTTGGGGGAGGGAATTAGTTGATTAGTACCTTGTTTTTAGTTTGTATGTTGTTTTTATTTTTAGTCCAAATTTTTCGAAAAATACAAAAAAAAATTGGAAATTTTCAAAAATTACAAAAATATTTTTTTTTTTTTGTGTTTTTATTTTGACTAAAAAGGTGAAATTGGTAAGAGATAGCTGAGTAAGGAGTTTCACTCCTGAGACGTATCTCAAACCTATTTCGAAACAAGTTAATTTTTGTTTATTTCATTTTAAATTATTTAATTTGTGAATTCTCCTTAAAACGACTAAAATGGATCTTCATATGCTCAATTGACAGATATTATCAACATATATATAACATACGGACATGAGCTAAAATTGAAAGTTTGTAATATTTAGTGCTATAGTTTAATTGGAGGAAACATCTCAAAAAGCAATGGAGTAAAAAAAAAAAAAAAAAACGTCCGAGATCCGAGTTATTAAGTCTGTAAGGGTGTTTTAACACCTAGTGCCCTAAAACCAACTGGTTTGGGAGTCACTGGCCCAAAGCTCGCTACATGGATCAAAGATGCTGCAAAAATATATATATCTGAAGTCTGAGTAATTAAGTCCGTAGGGGTGTCTTAACACTTGGTGCCCTAAAGCCAACTGGTTTGGGAGCCACCGACCTAACACTCGTTACATAGATGGAAGATATTGTATATAAATAAAAAAAATAGAGAAAAATCAAAGAAAAAATCATAAAAATGAGAATTTTTTTTTATTCCATTGCTGCAAAAAGGTGTGAAATCTAATAGAACTTTAGGACAAAAATATTACTCTCTTATCAACTGCACTTATGACTGTTGTGGGAAAAAATGAGTTGTTTAATATTTTGTTGGCCATGTATATGAAGAATGGTAAAAATAATCGGAGAATTTACTTATTTGGTAATTTAGAATGAAACAAAACAACTAGTAACTTGGAGTAGAAGTTTCACCTGATTAGTCACTAACTTCTTTATTCTCTTTTCGCTTGTCTTTTTGCTTTTGTGTGCATTAGTTTTAATACGTTTTTACTTTTGTAAAATTTTTGTGGGTATCATAGCTGTAAACCCTCACGAGACTACAACTCGTCCACTAGGGACACCTAGGGGTTTAAAGGCTTGTTGCATATGCTAAATGCAACCGTGATCCCTACGAAAGTGGCTTAGTTAAATTTTATTTAAAGATTTTTATGTTATTCTGTGTTTTGCTCGAGGACTAGCAAAATGTTAGGTTTGGGGTGTGATGAGTGGTATTCTATCACTATTTCCCACTCATTTAACCTAATATTTTGTATAGTTTCTTGAGTCTTGTGAATATTTTGATGTGTTTTGTGTTATTTTGTAGATAAATAAAGTTTCAGGTCATTCTGGAGGTGATTCGGAGCAAAACAGAAAAAATTGACAAAAAGGGCATTTCGGTAATTTTGGCGCGTCGCGACGCGCAAGCCTTTGGCGTCGCGACGCCTAACGTGCACCAGAGCTGCTAATGTGCGCCGGGTCAACGGGTCAGAATTTGAGAAGTTTGACTTTGCTAACGTGCGCCGTGCCACGTGTCACCATCACAGCCGATCTGCTAACGTGCGCCGTGCCACGTGTCATCATCCTACGGTGCCGACAATTACTATTTCCACGTGTGCCATGTGTCATCCTACGTGTCGTCACGTCAGCAGGTCAACCGAGTCAACTCTTCCACTTGTCTTGCCACGTCATCATCCACGTCAGCAGGTCAACCGAGTCAACATGCCACGTCATCATCAAGCCAATCACAGCATGACACGTGTCGCCACATGTCTAATCCTACGGTGTCGACAATTGATCTCAGCCGCCTTGCCACATCAGCGCCACATCATCGCCACGTCAGCATAATAATTAAACTCTTGCAGCCGTGCCACGTGTCGCCTTATCTTCTTATCCGAATTCCCACTTGTCAAAACCAGAGCATGCCACGAATCATTGTTCCAGCGTCGCGACGCCGAAGCTCTTGGCGTCACGACGACCGAGGGCTATCTGCGCCTATAAATTGAACTCGAAATTTCAGATTTTGTTGTACCATTCTCTCCCATTTCTTTGATGTAAATAGGGAGTTCTTCTCTCTCTAAGTTTCTTTTAATTTTTAGTTTTTAGTTTTGTAATAATTTTAATTACTTTTTGTAATAATAGTAATTTACTTTCTTTACTTTTTACAGTTTTTACTATTCACCATGAGGAGGTAACTTCCCCAGCTAGGGTGAAAGGTAATTCTTTTACTATTGCTATTTAGATTAATCTCCCTTAAAAATAATATATCACTATTTAAAATTTGACTTAAAAAGGATACCGCTATATTGGTCAGTTGGTAATTTAATTTTAATCTGGTTTAAACCTGACTAATCAAGGATACCGCTAGATTGGTCGGTTGGTAATTTAATTTTGGTTCCGCCTTTATGGCTGGTTTATGGACAAATATTACCGCCTTAATGGCTGGTTTGACTTAATTTGACTTAATCAGGATACCGCCAGATTGGTCGGTTGGTAATATTATCACAAGTTTATATATTATTTTATGGGGGATATCTAAATTAGTAATAGTAAAAGTAATTCATTTTACCTTAGCATTTTATTTTATTGTAATTTACTTTTCAGTATTTACTTTACCGCATTTTTACTTCATGTCTTTTATTTTCAAGTTTTTAGTAGCCCTAGTTATGTATTGTAACTAAATTAGTTATCTGGGGTTGTGATGACTTTTAATATCACCGGTTTATAAGGGGTTAGATTATAGTTTGGGTAATATAAAGATTTATTTATTGAATATTAATCTTAATGCTTTTTAATTAACTGGTCATTAATAAAATTGATTAGGTAAACTTAAAATGAACTAGACATAAGGATTTTAAGTTTAAGACCTCAGACTCAATAGCCCACGATCTTCCTTGAGGATAGATAACCCTTTAATAGATTTCCTTACAGGATAGGAATATACCTGTCGGGCGGGGGTAGCCTTAATTGGAACTTAATCTTAATGAATCTAGGTAATTTGGTTGACATAGACATATGGTTCAATTGGATTATACTAGGTATTTGTAATTGACTATCGGAAGAGGCTTTTACATAATTTAGTGTCCAGGTTAATAAATCAATATATTACCCAACCTTAAGATAACCACTTCATCTTTAAAATGATATTAAAAGAAATCACAACCCTAGATAGTTTTTAAATTGAATTTTCTTAAAATCTACTTTCGAACAATTTTATTTACTTGTCTTTAAATTTAGAATCATCGCCATTTCAAATAAATTAAACAACCTGTTAGATACTAGTAAACATTTGACCTCATAAAATTAATAGCTTAGGTATTAAGTCCTCGTGGGATCGATACTTTTTATACTACTTGAACGATACGTGCGCTTGCGTTATACGTGTGTGTTTACGCCGGTCAATGCTTGTGTGTATAAGAAGGTTAGTGGGAGCGCACTGACATTCATTGTCCTTTACGTTGATGATGTATTGCTTATTGGCAATGACATTCCCATGTTAACGTCAGTGAAAGCTTGGCTTTCATAAAAATTATCCATGAAGGATCTGGGAGAAGCAGTCTTTATTCTAGGAATAAAGATCTACCGGGATAGATCTAGAAAGTTGCTTGGACTCTCCCAGAGCACGTACATTGACAAAGTGTTGAAGAGATTAAACATGGATCAGTCCAAGATGGGACTATTGCCAGTGTCACATGGCGTCACTCTATCTAAGGACATGTTTCCTAAAACTCAAGATGAGAGAGACAACATGAGTCGGATACCGTTCGCCTCGGCAGTCGGATCGATCATGTATGCCATGATATGTATGCGACCTGATGTCTCATATGCTTTGAGCTTGTGTAGTCGCTATCAGGCCGATCCATGTGATAGTCACTGAATGGTGGTTAAGAATATCCTAAAGTATCTTAGATGAACTAAGGATGCTTTCTTAATCTATGGAGATGGAGAACTTGAGGTAACTGGGTATACCGATGCAAGTTTTCAAACCGATAAAGACGACTGTAAGTCGCAATCTGGGTACATATTTTGTTTGAATAACGGAGTAGTAAGCTGGAAATCTTCCAAGCAAGAGACTGTTACCGATTCAACAATAGATTCGGAGTATATTGTTGCAGCTGAAGCAGGAAAAGAGGCAGTTTGGATCCGAAAATTCCTAATTGGATTAGAAGTAGTTCCGTTAGCAGCTGAGCCTGTTCCATTGTATTGTGACAATAACGGGGCTATAGCGCAGGCTAAGGAACAACGGTCTCATCAACGATCCAAGCATAGTTCAGGTATTAGATGCTTGAGTGACTGGCTATAGGCCAAGTGGGAGATTGTTAGACAATTATGACCCATAGCGTCACTATTTGTAAAAGACATTGTGGTTTTTGTACAAATTAATTATGTAGCATTGGAAATTGCATTTTATCATTTTGTAATTTGATTACTTAAATATATAAATGATAAAAGTCCTTATGATTAGTTCCAGATTATAAGATATGAGACATATCAATCCATAAAGGTTAATCATTAAATCTCCCTAGTCGTAGTATTATCGAGACTGGACATCGATAATGCGGAATAGACTAGTATTGCACTTGTGCGTGTTATGGAAGCGTAATGCCATAGTTCTCATATATTTAAGTATTGGATACTTATGCAATTGTGATAGGAGGTTGTGTTTACCGATGGTACGAAAACAGCTTCGCTCTGGATAGACCCCACAGAATCCCATTGGTAGTATGACTATGCGTCTATGGGAGTCTGCATCAGGGTAGGTGTATTTGGTCTTTACCTGAGACTTGTATCGCTAGAACTTGCGACAATCAATACGCTTTGGTTTTGGTCGTCCAGGACTTTAACAGGTTCTGTGTAAGCCTCTTCTGGGTTTATTGAGAATCGTAGTGTATTGGGTGTGATGTCAAGATGGAAGTATCACTTCAGTCATATGGAGATGATGATCACGCAGGGATACAAAACTGGTACTCTAAATGGTTGCAACCATCGGGATAATATGACATGGTCATGATTATCCGATTAAAGAGACTAGTTGCTTGTAGTTCGATATATGCTTCGTACGGGGCAGACACTATTCCAGCCTCAGGCCTTGCATGTGACATCCGATACTGGATCGCAATACGCAATACTACATATACTACGCCTGATATAGATTATATATTCCATTAAGAATATTTCTGGAGAATTGGGTAGGCACGGTGCTGGAAGGTTTATATCTAGGTCCCAAGATCAAACAAGCAATGAAATCATGTGTGAATACATCAACGGAGGTAGCGGAATACTCACATCGATCGGTTGAGAGACGCGGCAAGCAAAAAAATTCGAAATTCCTCACTGCCAAGGGCGTGAACTGCAGTGAATTTGCTCACTGTTTTGGCTTCAAATTTGGTCCTTCGTCAAGCTCCAAGCTTCGTCGAACGGATCCCGCCTCATGGGTGAACCTCCCTAACACCTTCGCAAGTCTCGTAAGTGTGCTAGCACTTGTGTTTTTGCATAAAAAACACACTCATTGCTCCCTTGAAGCTCACGGCAGTGAGCTGTGAAGAAGAGGAGATGAAGCCCTTTTGGGCGTGAGATGTGAGAGAGAATTGGAGGAGAGAATTATGTAATTTGTTTGTAAAAGATTTCCAAAAACCTTTATATATTTTCCAAGAAAATACATTAAACAATTACCAATAATTTATAAAATAATCAAAAGGTAAATGTCTCACCAACTTACACTATTTCACCTAAAACCATCACTATTCATTTCACTTTATTAAAGTGACATGTAGTCTTTGAATCAATCAATCACATCAATCAATCACATCACTCAAAGTGACTTTTGATTTGACGCTTGATGTGATGAATGATTTGACGCTTGATGTGACTTACGTCGCCGCACTCGAATTCGAAATACGAATGCGCTCGCAATCACACTCGGGCTCGGGTTCTCTAATTCTCAATTAGCGATTTTTCTGTCGCGTCGTAATTAAATGATTACGCCTAGCGAATTCACTATTCACGTCGCTAACGAATTAATTCTAAATCAATTCGTTTGCCCGAATTAAAAATCTAATTTTATTCCACGTCGAAATCTAATTTCGTTTAATATATCGAATATATTAATTTACCAATAATTCCAAATTAATCATTCTCTCTCTTTAGACGATATTTTATCCCAGATAAAATATCTCCGTAATTAATCCTAGATTAATTTTCTCTTTCTTCTATATAATCCCAGAATTAATGAGGGCGAGTTATGCGTCATCGGTGCATTATCGGGAAGCGACCCATGAGATCCCCGGATAAGTCGGCAGTAAATACGGTCGTCGGAGTATCCGAATCACGTATGTACCAAGTACTACGTTCTACCGATTTACGAGACAAGATCGGCTTCTAGCAAAGCACGAAGTCTACCCAATTCTCCGGTCATATTCATCTAAGAATATTTAAGATCTATATCAAGCGTAGTATACCAAGTATTATGTATATCGGCCCAGTATCGGATAGTCACGTGCTAGGGCTGGGGCTGGATAAGTGTCTGCCCCGTCCGAAGCACATATCGGATGTCTGGTAACTAGTCTCTAAATCGAATATATATGACCTTGTCATAATCCCGATGGCCGGCCAGCACTTAAGAGCACTAATACCGTATCCTGCGTGACATCATCTCCACTATGACTGAGTGATACTTCCGTCTTGACATCACACCCAATACTCTACGATTCTTAATATGCCCAGCATTGGCGTACACAGAACTGGTTAGAGTCCTGGACGACCTCAACTAAAGTATATGAGTGACACAGAATCGGTTACACCTACCCTGATGTCGGACTCCCATAGACACATAGTCATAATACCAATGGGATTTCGAAGGGTCTATCCAGAGCGAAGCTGTTTCCCGTACCATCGGTGAAACACAACCTCCTATCGCACTTGCATGAGTATCCAATACCCAAATATATGAGAACTATGCTGTTGTGCCCTCACAACGCGCACAAGTGCAATACTAGCATATTCCGCATTATCGATGTCCAGTCTCGATAATACTACGACTAGGGATATTTAATGATTAATCCTTCGTGGACTGATACTGTCTCATATCATCTCAATCCAGGAACTAATCATATGGACCTCTCTTCATTTTATATCTAAGGTGATCTAATCACAAATGATGAGAGTGCAATTTCCTTGTCACATAGTTAATTTGTACAAAAACACTATGATCTGTACAAATAGTGACGCTATGGTCATATTATCCAACAATCTCCCACTTGGCACATAGCCAGTCACTCAAGTGTCCCACACCCGAACTATGTACGGTTCGCTCAAATTTGCTGAGGAAAGGTTTTCGTCAGCGGATTTGCATGATTATCGTCTGACGCGAATTTTTACGATCATCACATCGCCACGATGTATGATCCAAACGAATCAGATAATATAGAAGTATTTATCTAGATCGTCGATGAGACCTTTAATTCTTTAGACTGTGTTGACGCCCAGCTCAGCGGCTAACAGAATTATATCTAATATAATATGATTTATTTTCGATCCAAATGGCTTCTATTGCTGCCTCAGCCGCAGCAATAATCCGCATTTGTGTTTATTCGGCAACAGTATCTTGCTCGGAAGATTTCCAGCTCACTGTCCCGTTATTCAAACTTTATAGTACCGCAGTATTAACTGTTTGGAAACTTGCGGCAGTGATCCCAGTCACTTCAAGTTCTCCTTCTCCATAGTTTTAGACAGCATCTTTAGTTCTCTATGATACTAATAGATGTCCTTAACTTCAATCCAGTGACTATCACTTGGATTGTCCTGATTGTGACTCCATATGCTCAAAGCATATGAGACACCATATCAAGTAGATTTTAAATGTACAATTTCCCAGAGAGTGTTAACAACTCCAAATCTATCCCAGTAGATCTTTATTCATTGAATAAAGGTTGTTACTCCCCAGAATCTACGGAAGTATTCTATGAAAGCCAAGCTTTCACCAATTGCTTTATGGGAATTTCATTGTCAGTGCTCTCCCACTAACCTCCTTATATACACAAGAATCATTTCGTTTTGAGTCAAATCAAACCATTATGATTATTTCAAACGACAGTTCCAAGAACCTTATGCTTGCTCCAATCCAACATGGATCGAATAACCCGCAAACCTTGTTTGTCGGTATACAAAATCGTCAGGATGTTGTAAGCATCCTCCAACGGTTTCCTTTTCAGGAAAGCGATTTGATCTTTAACTGACACATTTCATAAATGAAATATGCAGTATCTCAGCAAGCATTATCCAAATGGATTTACTATGGCAACAGGTAAAAGGTTGAACCGTAATCAACACAATGTGATGAACGATACCTTTTCGTCACAAGCCTAGCTTTGTACGTTGGTATGTTGCCATCCATGTATGTCTTCCTTGAAGACGTTAATGTACCAATAGGCACATTGCCTTGTGGTACAACAACTAGTATCTAAAATAGTTGTTATACATGGAATCCATTTTTGCACTATGGCACTTTGCCAAAATAGGGAGTCGATACCTCGTATCACTTCCTCAAATCGTAGTCGGTTGGTATTCCTCAATAAGATTTACATCTTTAAGGGGTTACATCAGAAACCCATACCCCAGGTTGTTTTCTGATTCTCTCCGATCTGCGCGGTTCTTATGTATTTGAAGATTAATGGTTTAGTTTCATCCTTGATGAACTATTTGTGTTCCTTTAAGGACTTCGTGCCTTGAATAGTATTACTCCGATTTTCATCGAGTATCACTTTCCTCCCACTGACCACTGCATATCGGTATTCCTCTTAGGAAACCGCATGGTGAGCAACAATCATATTGTTCTCATGTGAGATTTATAAGTACTATACTTATGGTTTCCCTTAGGATAACCTATAATTGGCACTTATCCAATTGGGTCCTTAGTTTGGTATCATCCAAACTTTATGCCTGACATACCCAAATTATTAGGAATGAGAAACCTGTTTCTTTCTGTTCATATCCTATATGATATCTGTCAAACAGATTTATATGGAACCTTATTCTAAATAAGTTTGCACTGTTAATACATATCCTGTTGAAGGAAATGATAGCTTAGAGCGACTCGTGATAAACCTTATCATGTCCAAACGAATTTAGTTTTTGTTCGGACACACCGTCTAACTGACGTGTCTCGGGAGGAGTCCTCATCTGAAAGAATACTATACTCTTTCATGTATATTTGAAACTTAC
>SKCR01052271.1:0-21363 GCA_019454045.1 Zanthoxylum bungeanum | reverse complement strand
TGTCTCATATCATCTCAATCCAGTACTAATCATATGGACTTTCGCCATTTATAAATCAAAGTAAATAATATTACAAAACGGCAAAAGGCAATTTCATTATCACATAGTTAATTTTGTACAATAATACAATATCATTTACAAACAGTGACGCTATGGGACACAATGTCTAAACAGGTAATGGGTATCCACAAACTCCGATTCAATCGGATCCCGATGATAGAAAGTCTACATCTGGATTTGTCTTTACCTTAACGGAGGTGCAGTTTGTTGGAAGAGTTCCAAACAGGGATCGACAGCTGATTCCCACTGAGGCGGACGGATCGGAAGGCATATAATTGGCAGCTTCTGAAGCTGCAAAAGAGGCTGTGTGGATAAAGAATTTTATCACAGAATTGGGTTTTTGTCCCAAGTATCGAGAATGCGATTCCGTTATACTGTGATAATACTGGAGCCATTGCGCAAGCAAAGGAACCGAGGCGCATCAGAAGTCGAAGCCTGTGGAAAGAAGTACCCATCTTCGAGAGATTGTGTCGCGAGGGGACATTGTCGTGTGCAAGGGTGCGAGTGAAGACAACGTAGCAGACCCGCTGACGAAGGCCATACCTCCGAAGTTATTGATAAACACGTGGAGTCGATGGGTATTAGATACAATCGATATTGCACTAGAGCAAGGTGGGAGATTTTGTAGGGGTTGGTGCTCAGAGCGCCAATTCCCGGTTGTATTTGTTAAATACTTCTGTAAAACGTTATTATCAGTAATAATATATGCAGTTTCTATAATATAATCTAATCTTTTATTTATGTAAAGACGTAATGACCCTAGAATGATTAGTCATGATACAGTTGCAAAAGCGTCGCAACGGACATTGAGTCGTATCATGACTGACGTTGTCATTCTTAGACAGTTCCTGGTCAAGGTTTACACTACTTGGTCAGTGTAGTAAACCCGTTGAGACCAGTACATGTCGTATACTGGAATATATATGATTCCAATGGTTTCTCAATGAACCATAAGTCTTGGAGACTAGTATAGACGTGTAGGTGTTTATAGTGGATAAACACTGAACGACTCACCAAAGATTCTTAATGGATGGTACACCAGCGTCAATAAGAATCTTCTTGGGTTGAGTAGCACTTGTGATTCTTAGACTTGAGATGCCATTGTGGGCACATGAGACATCTTCTACACTTAGATGGCAGTCACGTCACCGATCTATTTAGATCAGACCTCCGCCTGTTCGTTTGGTGTAGATAGATCCTCAGGGTGTCCTATGTGTATCAAGATAGGATCCATCAGTTATGTGTACCAGAGCATAGGTAGTCCATATGATTAGCAATCAGATAAAACCATGGGCCCGTGGTAAGTTTAGAAGCTAGTTCTAAACATTCTTTTTGAGATTGCTAATAGAATAGTCGACTGGATAGTCCCGATAGAGATTTGACGTTTACATCTATATCTCTGGGATTTATCCGGATACCTGTGACGGAGGAATTATACATTTGCGATGACCTCGACCTGTATGGTTCAGCGAGATTATCCGTGATCGTCATAATCTACGGGTGGATAGATTATGGACACGAAATTAGATTTTGTGACGGATATACCTGAACCTAGAGAGTCTCAATAATGAAACATACTCGTTGAGCACTAGAGCAACATAAATAAATAATATTGATTATTTATAAAGTCGTTTAATGGTTAAACGCAAGATACATGCTAATGACACTAGATAGTCATTTACTTAATTATTGTGTATTTACATTTAATACTTGATTAATTTAAATACACATTAATTAATAGTCAAAATGAGTTATTTGACTTTTATCCTAAATGAATATATGTTTTTTAATATTTAATGTAAATATTATACATATATTTAATATATTTGTATTGATTAATTAATTGATTATTTAATTGTTAAATGATTAAATTAATTTAAATATAAATATCTTATGTTAGGATAATTAAAGTTAATGATGTTAGTTGCATTTGTTGACCAAAATAAATATCTAATAAAGTTGTTTGTAAGATATTTGTCAAAGTTGACCAAATGCATTTGAAATGAAAATATGAAATGAAAAACTTGTATTTTAGTCTTGTAAATTTCGGCCAAGGCTAATATTTGAAAAGTATAAATTGTTTTCATTTGCTTTTCATTTAACTAAACCTAATACACATTTCACAAAAGAAAAACTCCATTGAAGAAAGCTTAAAGAACTTTGAGAAAGAAAGAAAAATCCAAGAAAGCTTGATTTTAGTAAGTTTTCTCCAACTTACTATTAGTAGGGAAATTGTTCCTTAGGATCTAGGCTTTCATATTTGATATCCTTAGGTTATTTCTTTCTTTGTTCTTTGTGGTTTTTGTTGATGGAAACTTTGGTGAATTGTAAAGCATGTATGATGAAGAAAGGATATGACTATTGTAGTTATATGTAATCTTTTAAGGTTTATGAAACCATGTTGCTATTCTAGAGTTGTTGACCCACTCTTAAATGACCTAGATTTGATCTTGAGTTGTTTCATTGTGTTGAGACTTGAATTAGTTGAAAGATTGATGATTGAAACATTTGATTTAATGTAAATGGCCTAATTTTCCCAATTTGAGGAAATTGAGAAATTAGGGTTTATAACCTATTCTAAATTTGGGGATTTTGAGATATGTTGAGCATTTGGGTGTGTATAAGATGCATGCAAAGTTTCATGTTGATTGGATTTCATTAAGATGAGTTTTGAAGCATGAAATGACCAAATGGTCAATATTGGCACCAAATGGTGCTCACGGTAATGTGAGGGAAATTTGGGGATTTTGTGTCTTTTGGTGTTTTGATGTTTTGAACATGCTAAGTTCATCTTAGAAATGATTTAGAATCATTCAAAATTGATTTGATCAATTTCGAACTAAAATGGACAAAATACCATATAAGGGTAATTTGGTAATTTCACTTGAATTTGATTCATTTGAAATTTTATTTCATTATTTGATTATTGGGTAATTAAATAAATGTGTTTATTTATTTAATCCAAGAAAAAGTTTTGAAATCTGAAAATCGGATTTTCACCGCTTCCGCTGCGTTACCGGATTCACCCCGTATAAAACCCCTTCATTATCTTGGGTAAACTTGAACATACACCAGAAACCGCTTGGACTGTACAACGTTGAAGGATTTTATGATTTTCTTTGTGTGTTTCTTGATGATGCTCGGAGAAATGGGTTCGTGTCAAAACCTATGAAAGAACTCATTTTTACTGCCAGAACTGCTCCGGATCTAATTGACCAAATCTTAGCCTATGAACCACAAGTTGACCATATCCTTTCAAAGATAAATTGGCCCGAGGACGATCGTGGTAAGAGGTGTCGGATTAATCTAGATCTTAACCTTTAATTTTTCGTGTAGAATTTCAACTAACTAGGTACTATCTTCTAAACTCTGCTTCTACTGTTTAAGACATTGGGGACAATGTCTCATTTAGGTTTGGGGGAGGGAATTAGTTGATCAGTATCTTGTTTTTAGTTGTGTGTTGTTTTTATTTTTAGTCCAAAATTTTTCGAAAAATACAAAAAAATTGAAATTTTTTCAAAAATTACAAAAATATTTTGCGTTTTTGTTTTTATTTTGACTAAAAATGTGAATTGGTAAGAGATGGCTGAGTAAGGAGTTTCCACTCCTGAGACGTATCTCAAACCTAATTCGGAACAAGTTAATTTTTGTTTATTTCCTTTTGAATTATTTAATTTGTGAATTCTCCATAATACAAACTAAAATGGATCTTCATATGCTCAGTGAGCAGGTATTATCAACATGCATAGTAACATACGAACATGAGCTAAAATTGAAAAGTTTGTAATATTCAGTGATCTAGTTTAATTGGAGGAAGCATCTCAAAAAGTGATGGAGTAAAAAAAAAAAAACGTCTGAGTAATTAAGTCCGTAGGGGTGTCTTAACACATGGTGCCCTAAAGCCAACTGGTTTGGGAGCCACCGACCCAACACTCGCTATATAGATGGAAGATATTGTATATAATAAATAAAATAAATAAAAAATCAAAGAAAAAATCAGAAAAATTATTCCATTGCTACAAAAAGGTGTGAATTCTGAAAAAAACTTTAGGACAAAAATATTACTCTCTTATCAACTGCACTTGTGACTGTTGTGGGCAAAAATGAGTTGTTTAATATTTTGTCGGCTGTGTATATGGAGAATGGTAAATATAATAGGATAATTTACTTATTCGGTAATTTAGAAAGAAAGAAAACAACTAGTGACTTGGAGTAGAAGTTTCACCTGATTAGTCACTAACTTCTTTATTCTCTTTTCTCTTGTCTTTTTGCTTTTGTGTGCATTAGTTTTACTACATTTTTACTTTTGTAAAATATTTGTGGGTATCATTGCTGTAAACCCTCACAAGACTACAACTCGTCCACTACGGACACCTAGTGGTTTAAAGGCTTGTTGCATATGCTAAATGCAACCGTGATCCCTACGAAAGTGGCCTAGTTAAATTTTATTTTAAAGATGTTTATGTTTTGCTCGAGGACTAGAAAAATGTTAGGTTTGGGGGTGTGATGAGTGGTAAATGTATCGCTATTTCCCACTCATTTGACCTAATATTTTGTATAGTTTCTTGAGTTTTGTGAATATTTTGATGTGTTTTGTGTTATTTTGTAGATAAATAAAGTTTCAGGACATTCTGGAGGTGATTTGGGGCCAAAATAGTGAAAAAGAACACAAAAGGGCATTTTGGTCATTTGGCGTGTCGCGACGCCTAACGTGCGCCGCACTATGCTAGCATGCGCCGGGGACACATGTCAAAATCTGAGAAGTTTGACTTTACTAACGTGCACCGGACTTTGCTAACGTGCGCCGTGCCACGTGTCACCATCATAGCCGTTCTACTAACGTGCGTCGTGCCACGTGTCATCATCTTGTGATGCCGACAATCGCCATCGCCACATGTCGACATGTGTCATCCGACGTGTCAGCCATGTCAGCAGAAGACCGAGTCAACCTGCCACGTGTCAGCCACGTCATCATCAGCCAATCACAGCGTGCCGCGTGTCGTAATTCTATGGTGTCGACAATCTCTTTCGCCATGTGTCGACACGTCAGCACCACGTCAGCGCCACGTCACTTCCACATCAGCACAATTATTGAATTAATTATCCGCAATCGCCACGTCAGCAGATAAGAATCTGAACCGGCCAATCAGAGAGCGACACGTCATCGCGTAGCGACGCAAGAACAAACTTGGCGTCGTGACGCGGGAAGCTTATTGAGGCCTATAAATAGAGCTCGAAATTTTAGTTTCAGATGTACCTTCTTCTCTGAATTCTCTGATGTAAATAGAGAGTTTTCTATCTAGTTTCTTTTAAATTTTAGTTTTGTAATTAATTTTAATTACGTTATGTAATAATAGTAATTTACTTTTTTCACTTTTACAGTTTTTACTATTCAACATGAGGAGGTAACTTCCCCCTGCTAGGGTGAAAGGTATTCTTTTACTATTTCTATTTAGATTAATATCCCTTAAATATAATATATTTACTATTTAAAATATTGACTTAATCAGGATACCGCTATATTGGTCGGTTGGTAATTCATTTTAATCTGGTTTAAACCTGACTAAGCAAGGATACCGCCAGATTGGTCGGTTGGTAATTAAATTTTCTTACCGCCTATACGGCAGGTTTATTTTGGTTCCGCCTTTATGGCTGGTTGGACTTAATTTGACTTAATCAGGTTACCGCCTATATGGCTGGGTTGTAAAATCATCACAAGTTAATATATTATATTAAGGGAGATATCTAAATAGTAAATAATAAAAGTTGATTTTTTTACCTTAGCATTTTATTTTATTGTAATTTACTTTTCAGCTTTTACTTTACCGCAATTACTTTTCAGCATTTTTACTTTATGTCTTTTACTTTTAAGTTTTTACTAGCCCTAGTTATGTGTTGTAACTAAGTTAGTTATCTGGGGTTGTGATGAATTCTAATATCACGGTTTATATGGGGTTATTTTATAGTTTGGGTAATTTAAAGGTTTACTTATTAAGTCTTAAGCTTAATGCTTCTTGTTTTCTGATTAACGATAACATTGATGTGGTAAATCTAAAATAAACTTGAGAAAGGAATTTTAGGTTTCACCCTTAGACTTAATAGCCCACGATCTTCCTTGAGGATAAATAACCCTTTAATAGATTTCCCTACAGGATAGACATATACATGTCGGGCGGGGGTAGCCATAATTGGAACATAAACTTAATGAATCCAGATAATTTAGTTGACATAGACATATGGTTCAATTGGGTTAAACTAGGTATTTGTGTCTGACCATCGACAGAGGATTTCGCATAATTTAGTGTTCCAGGTTAGTAAACCGATTTATTACACAAACATGAAATAACCACTTCATCTTTTTAAAGATATTAGAAAGATTCACAACCCTAGATAGTTTCCTAATATTGAATTTTCTTAAACCTATTTTCGTGCAATTTTATTTACTTGTTTTTAAATTTAGAATCATCATCATTTCAAATCAATCAAACAACCTGTTCAATACTAGTAATCATTTGACCTTATAAAATTAATAGATTAGGTATTAAGTCCTCGTGGGATCGATACTTTTTATACTACTTGAATGATACGTGGGCTTGCGTTATACGCGTGTGATTACGCACCGGTCAAAAATACCATCTCCATATTTTATTTCATTGAAATAAATAGAACATTCATTACAACTTATTAGGCATGAAAAGCCTTTATTACATAAAGAAGAAATTGAAATGATGTTCTTTACAAGAAAAGGTACATAAACACAATCTTCTAAGTCTAAAACTAAACCATTCGGCAAAACTATTGAATAAGTCCCCACGCACAATGCAGCCAGTTTTGCTCCATTACCCATGCGTAAGTCAACCTCCTCATGACGGAGTCTCCTACTGTTTCTCAGGCCCTGCACATTGTTACACAAGTGAGTCCCACAACCGGTTTCAAACACCCAAGTAGAAGGTTTAGAGTTTTGAGAATATAGTTCAATCATATACAACATACCTGAAGCATTGGGCTTCTTGGCCTCTTGGGCTTCCCTAGCTTCATTGGCTTTCAAGGATATGCAGTCTTTCTTCCAATGACCCTTCTTTCCACAAAAGAAACATTTACTCTTTCCCTTTTTCTTCTCCACCTTACCATTGGGCTTTAGGTGATCTGGTGCCTTGGCCTTGCCCTTATTTTTCTTTGGGCCTCGTGGCTTCAGGTCCATACCCGTAAGCATGACAGATGCTTTAAGCTCCGGTTTCAATTCATTCTCTGCTTGCTTTATCAGATTGTGCAATTCTGTTAAAGTAGCTTCTTTATTAGACAGATTAAACTGCATAATAAAGTTAGAGAAGTCTTTTGGTAAGGACTAAAGAATTAGATCATGATCTATCTCATAATCCATGATGAACCCCAGGTTGGCCAATTTTTCAATGTTGCCAATCATTTTAAGCATATGTCCACTAACAGATCTTTCTTTATACCTTGTTTGGAATAAGGCACATGACACTTGGAATCCCACGGTATGAAAGGAAGTTGCATACAACTACTTCAAATGAAAGATGATGGTTTGAGCATCCATATCTTCGTAAGCTTTCTGAAGTTCATCCGACATAGAGCCAATCATTATGCAAACTGCTTGCTCATCATCATCGACGTGTTTCTTCCAAGAATCAAATGTATTTTGGCCAGCATCTTCTGCGGGTTCAGGGGGAAATGGTCTTTCAAGAACATAGAAAATCTTTTCTTGTCGTAAGACCATTTTAAGGTTTCTAAACCAGTCATTGTAGTTGTCCCCTTTGAGCTTATGCTCATCAATGATGGAATGAAGTGATACTCTGTTTGCCATTTGAATGTTTGTGAAATATTTTAACCCACCCGTTAAGAGATAATGTTAAAATTAAGAATATGTTTTCATTAATGTTTCATAATAACATGGGCTTTTAATATTATGAAGTTGCTCCCACTCAATTGTTTTAAAATTTTAGGCAAATCGCATCAACCCCAATATGATGGATTTCTTATGGGCAAGGATCCCATTATCATCATTTTATAACTCCGACTAGGGCCGGTCGTTATAAAATAAGATAATTAGGAAGGTTCCCAACCAATTTATGATATAAATAACAATTCCTTGATCATTGGGTTGGGCAATCAAACATGTCATAACTTATGCTAGTCCTTGTGAACACCCAATCTTTGCCACTAAGTTATAAGACCACGTCTAAGGGTCACTGTGTCTTATGACTCAGAAAAGTCAAACCATTATCAATAGTACGATTTAGGGATAAATTAGTATTGGTCAGTCTGATAAAGCCTAGTCCTGCCAATACGGTTTAAGCCATTTGGGTCTATACTTTACAATGGGAGGAAAATTTTAGACTTAAATTATTATTGAGGATTTTAGCAAGTTTAAGTGAATAACTGTCAAATGGATTCCTCCATTGAAAATTCCCCAGAGGCAGTGTGGAGCGAACTCTCTTAAATACCCTTGCCTCTTAGGCTCTTATTACCTTGGTGACGGGAATAAATAATAGATCCTCCAAATTAGTCCAACACTTCAAATATGCTTTAAGGTAAGCTTTGAGTAAATGATTATCTAGATTTCTTCATAGCTTTTCCTTTTGGCTATAAAAAGGTAGTGAGTGAAGGAAGACACTAAATCATTATCTAACTCTAGTAATACCTTTGGTTAAATTAACTTTAGTTTGGAAAGTTTTATTAACGCCTTGGTCCCACCCCACTTGTATCTTTTATAATGTCTTTTATTATAAACAAGTGATTTATATTTATTAACATTAAAGGTAATAAATCTCTAAGTTCATCACGGAATAATTACTTAGCTAAGGGATAAGCAATACACTCTCTATTTTCTTAGAAAGTCTCTAGATGTTTGCACCCTAAAATAATCATGCCAATTCTAATCATACATAGAACCATCAAGCATATGAGTTTTAATATGTTGGAATTATTTTAGGCATTAAATAACTTTGATTAATATTTAATTATGATATTGCATTTTATTTTATTCAAATAAATTTACTATTCACTATTTTTACAGATGTGTGAACTTTAAATGCAATTTCACAATTCAAATCTTTCCAACGAGCTTTTACACACCCAATTTAGATTTCAAATGAGAGAGAACTAATCAAAACAAAAACAGCGCTTTGATACAACCGTTGGGAAGAGGCCGCGAGTGCGCATTGGAAAATTAAAAAAAAAATCAAATTATGATGCCGCTATCCCTTTGCCCAAGACCCATTTGTTTTGATTATTCTAAAAGCCTAGGTATGTTACTATATATTCTAAGCATAAAAACTCATAAAACATGCAAAGAACATAAACATAAACATGTTAACTATCATAAGAACTCTAATTAAAATAAAGAAAGAAAATGACTTACTTGAACCGAACACTCCTCCAGTCCTCCCTCCAATATACAAGCTTTTCTCGAACTCAGCAAGCTCTTCCACGTTCCAAAGATCCACCCAAGTGTGTGGCCTCCAAAGATGAACACACCAAAGCCAAAACTCAACGGCAAGACTACGCCTTGAGTGCACGAGTATTTTTCCCTTGGTGTTAGCCTTGGCAAATACCTCAAAACTTTTAACTCGAGGTTCCTCCGGTCAATTAGACTTAAGGATCCTCAAAATCAGTGGCTTACACTTAAACTTTAGAGTTTCTCACTTATATAAACCCAAGATATGAAAGGTTTGGTGCAAAAATTTGTAAAGAATTCTTTGGGTTTATATTGGTGCTCCAAAGACAACAAGTTAATTAAGAATCTGATGTGGGATAAATGCTAATTTAATCTTAGCCATTGGATCTTAATTTAGCGGTTTAATGAGATTATAAAACCCTAATAAGAGTTTGGGCAGAATTGGAATTCAAAACAAATAATTTTTTTTTCTATTCATGTTACTATTCACATTTTTATTTATTTATTTATTCTAATTCCCAAAGTGCCCCTATCGCCATTCACCAATCCCTAAGCCACTATGGAACCTTATAAATGATATGTTCAATAATTAAACACATTGAACCATTTATGAACAATTCCTACAGCAATCAAATATGCTGTTAAATTTGTACTATGCACTGTTAACCATTGATTTCGACTTTGTTGTGTGTGACCTTTTGGGTTCCCCTCAAGTTGGACATGAAATGAATCATAATAATTTAATCGAACATAAATTATCATCTGATCAGATGGTCGTTCGATTTCAATGACCAAGGTTGACCTCTAGCAACATGCCAAGGCCCCCAAATGAGAAGGAAAGATATATACCTATTTTGTATGTGATTTACATATGATACGGTCCCTCACCTTACTGTATCCCTACCGTTTGACCTAGGGTATGGAAAGTGTCTACCCATATAGTCAAATGTATGATGTTGATAGTGTCATGAATCGTGCTAACCCAAGAATCTCATATGATTCTTCCGTTGCGGCCACAGTCATAAACACTGATCACACATATCAACCCGCGAACTGAAATACTACTCTTGTAAGAAAATATTATCCGAGAGAGTGGCGATTCTCTGTTGTATCTTTACAAACTTCATGTGTTTCAACAAATGACCCAATCATACCCTTATGACTGGATCTTTTGAACCGGGGAATGAGAATGTCAATGTTATTTGATCCAAACATAAGATTCTAAAGGCCTCAAGTCTAAGGACTAGTCATACAATCGATACTTGAAAGTTCTCACTGACACAGGGGATAAACACTCGATGTGAAAACTTTCGGCGGTCAGTTCGATTGACTCGAGCAACTCATGCATCCATGTGATACACCAAGCGGACGGATCTCCGCTACTAGCCTATGAGATCGGCTACCCCACTTAAGGGCAGATCATATCATCATGCTAGTCTCTCCTCTTTGTGAACACCCAGATTATTCACAAAACTATGACTAGGAACGCTTGAGAGTAATGATTCTCATAAGGCGTGGAAGCCATCATCTTATTACTCCAAGGGCTTTATTACAGTGTTTGATGTTCCATATAAGTTATGTAAGACACGTATAATAAAGATTGCCATTTTATTAATTAATGAAAATATAACAAATACATGTACATATAGCCCATCCACAAGTTGGGTATAGGGCGTATCCCTAACAAAAGGGTGAAACCTTTAATATGGATAATTTAGGTTAATCTCCCTTAATGTCTTTTATTTTTTTTTTATTATAAACAAGTGATTTATATTTATTAACCTTAAAGGTAATAAATCTCTAAGTTCATCACGGAATAATTACTTAGCTAAGGGATAAGCAATACACTCTCTATTTTCTTAGAAAGTCTCTAGATGTTTGCACCCTAAAATAATCATGCCAATTCTAATCATACATAGAATCATCAAGCATATGAGTTTTAATATGTTGGAATTATTTTAGGCATTAAATAACTTTGATTAATATTTAATTATGATATTGCATTTTATTTTATTCAAATAAATTTACTATTCACTATTTTTACAGATGCGTGAACTTTAAATGCAATTTCACAATTCAAATCTTTCCAACGAGCTTTTACACACCCAATTTCGAGTTCAAATAAGAGAGAACTAATCAAAATAAAAACAGCGCTTTGATACAACCGTTGGGAAGAGGCCGCGAGTGCGCATTGGAAAATTAAAAAAAAAATCAAATTATTATGCCGTTATCCCTTTGCCCAAGACCCATTTGTTTTGATTATTCTAAAAGCCTAGGTATGTTACTATATATTCTAAGCATAAAAACTCATAAAACATGCAAAGAACATAAACATAAACATGTTAACTATCATAAGAACTTTAATTAAAATAAAGAAAGAAAATGACTTACTTGAACCGAAGACTCCTCCAGTCCTCCCTCCAATATACAAGCTTTTCTCGAACTCAGCAAGCTCTTCCACGTTCCAAAGATCCACCCAAGTGTGTGGCCTCCAAAGATGCACACACCAAAGCCAAAACTCAACGGCAAGACTACGCCTTGAGTGCACGAGTATTTTTCCCTTGGTGTTAGCCAAGGCAAATACCTCAAAACTTTTAACTCGAGGTTCCTCCAGTCAATTAGACTTAAGGATCCTCAAAATCAGTGGCTTACATTTAAACTTTAGAGTTTCTCACTTATATAAACCCAAGATATGAAAAGTTTGGTGCAAAAATTTGTAAAGAATTCGTTGGGTTTATATTGGTGCTCCAAAGACAACAAAGTTAATTAAGAATCTGATGTTGGATAAATGCTAATTTAATCTTAGCCATTGGATCTTAATTTAGTGGTTTAATGAGATTATAAAACCCTAATAAGAGTTTGGGCAGAATTGGAATTCAAAACAAATAATTTTTTTTTACTATTCATGTTACTATTCACATATTTATTTATTCCAATTCCCAAAGTGCCCTTATCGTCATTCACCAATCCCTAAGCCACTGTGGAACCTCATAAATGATCTGTTCAATAATTAAACACATTGAACCATTTATGAACAATTCCTACAGCAATCATATATGCTGTTAAATTTGTACTATGCAATGTTAACCATTGATTTCGACTTTGTTGTGTGTGACCTTTTGGGTTCCCCTCAAGTTGGACATGAAATGAATCATAATAATTTAATCGAACATAAATTATCATCTAATCAGATGGTCGTTCGATTTCAATGACCAAGGTTGACCTCTAGCAACATGCCAAGGCCCCCAAATGAGAAGGAAAGATATATACCTATTATGTATGTGATTTACATATGATACGGTCCCTCACCTTACTGTATCCCTACCGTTTGACCTAGGGTATGGAAAGTGTCTACCCATATAGTCAAATGTATGATGTTGATAGTGTCATGAATCGTGCTAACCCAAGAATCTCATATGATTCTTCCGTTGCGGCCACAGTCTCAAACACTAATCACACATATCAACCCGCGAACTGAAATACTACTCTTGTAAGAAAATATTATCCGAGAGAGTGGCGATTCTCTGTTGTATCTTTACAAACTTCATGTGTTTCAACAAATGACCCAATCATACCCTTATGACCGGATCTTTTGAACCGGGGAATGAGAATGTCAATGTTATTTGATCCAAACATAAGGTTGTAAAGGCCTCAAGTCTAAGGACTAGTCATACAATCGATACTTGAAAGTTCTCACTGACACATGGGATAAACACTCATGTGAAAACTTTTGGCGGTCAGTTCGATGGACACGAGCAACTCATGCATCCATGTGATACACCAAGCGGACGGATCTCCGCTACTAGCCTATGAGATCGGCTACCCCACTTAAGGGCAGATCATATCATCATGCTTGTCTCTCCTCCTTGTGAACGCCCCGATTATTCATAAAACTATGACTAGGAACGCTTGAGAGTAATGATTCTCATAAGGCGTGGAAGCCATCATCTTATTACTCCAAGGGCTTTATTACAGTGTTTGATGTTCCATATAAGTTATGTAAGACACGTATAATAAAGATTTCCATTTTATTAATTAATGAAAATATAACAAATACATGTACGTATAGCCCATCCACAAGTTGGGTATTGGGCATATCCCTAACAAAAGGGTGAAACCTTAATATGGATAATTAGGTTAATCTCCCTTAATGTCTTTTATAATGTCTTTTATTATAAACAAGTGATTTATATTTATTAACCTTAAAGGTAATAAATCTCTAAGTTCATCACAGAATAATTACTTAGCAAAGGGATAAGCAATACACTCTCTATTTTCTTAGAAAGTCTCTAGATGTTTGCACCCTAAAATAATCATGCCAATTCTAATCATACATAGAATCATCAAGCATATGAGTTTTAATATGTTGGAATTATTTTAGGCATTAAATAACTTTGATTAATATTTAATTATGATATTGCATTTTATTTTATTCAAATAAATTTACTATTCATTATTTTTACAGATGCGTGAACTTTAAATGCAATTTCACAATTCAAATCTTTCCAACGAGCTTTTACACACCCAATTTCGATTTCAAATGAGAGAGAACTAATCAAAACAAAAACAGCGCTTTGATACAACCGTTGGGAAGAGGCCGCGAGTGCGCATTGGAAAATTAAAAAAAAAATCAAATTATGATGCTGCTATCCCTTTGCCCAAGACCCATTTGTTTTGATTATTCTAAAAGCCTAGGTATGTTACTATATATTCTAAGCATAAAAACTCATAAAACATGCAAAGAAAATAAACATAAACATGTTAACTATCATAAGAACTCTAATTAAAATAAAGAAAGAAAATGACTTACTTGAACCGAAGACTCCTCCAGTCCTCCCTCCAATATACAAGCTTTTCTTGAACTCAGCAAGCTCTTCCACGTTCCAAAGATCCACCCAAGTGTGTGGCCTCCAAAGATGAACACACCAAAGCCAAAACTCAACGGCAAGACTTCGCCTTGAGTGCACGAGTATTTTTGCCTTGGTGTTAACCTAGGTAAATACCTCAAAACTTTTAACTCGAGGTTCCTCCGGTCAATTAGACTTAAGGATCCTCAAAATCAGTGGCTTACACCTAAACTTTAGAGTTTCTCACTTATATAAACCCAAGATATGAATGGTTTGGTGCAAAAATTTGTAAAGAATTCTTTGGGTTTATATTGGTGCTCCAAAGACAACAAAGTTAATTAAGAATCTGATGTGGGATAAATGCTAATTTAATCTTAGCCATTGGATCTTAATTTAGTGGTTTAATGAGATTATAAAACCCTAATAAGAGTTTGGGCAGAATTGGAATTCAAAACAAATAAATTTTTTTTTCTATTCATGTTAATATTCACATTTTTATTTATTTATTTATTCTAATTCCCAAAGTGCCCCTATCGCCATTCACCAATCCCTAAGCCACTATGGAACCTCATAAATGATCTGTTCAATAATTAAACACATTGAACCATTTATGAACAATTCCTACAGCAATCATATATGCTGTTAAATTTGTAATATGCACTGTTAACCATTGATTTCGACTTTGTTGTGTGTGACCTTTTGGGTTCCCCTCAAGTTGGACATGAAATGAATCATAATAATTTAATCGAACATAAATTATCATCTGATCAGATGGTCGTTCGATTTCAATGACCAAGGTTGACCTCTAGCAACATGCCAAGGCCCCCAAATGAGAAGGAAAGATATATACCTTTTCTTTATGTGATTTACATATGATACGGTCCCTCACCGTTCTGTATCCCTACCGTTTGACCTAGGGTATGGAAAGTGTCTACCCATATAGTCAAATGTATGATGTTGATAGTGTCATGAATCGTGCTAACCCAGGAATCTCACATGATTCTTCCGTTGCGGCCACAGTCTCAAACACTAATCACACATATCAACCCGCGAACTGAAATACTACTATTGTAAGAAAATATTATCCGAGAGAGTGGCTATTCTCTGTTGTATCTTTACAAACTTCATGTGTTTCAACAAATGACCCAATCATACCCTTATGACTGGATCTTTTGAACCGGGGAATGAGAATGTCAATGTTATTTGATCCAAACATAAGATTGTAAAGGCCTCAAGTCTAAGGACTAGTCATACAATCGATACATGAAAGTTCTCATTGACACATGGGATAAACAGTCCATGTGAAAACTTTCGGCGGTCAGTTCGATTGACACGAGCAACTCATGCATCCATGTGATACACCAAGCGGACGGATCTTCGCTACTAGCCTATGAGATCGGCTACCCCACTTAAGGGCAGATCATATCATCATGCTAGTCTCTCCTCTTTGTGAACGCCCAGATTATTCACAAAACTATGACTAGGAACGCTTGAGAGTAATGATTCTCATAAGGCGTGGAAGCCATCATCTTATTACTCCAAGGGCTTTATTACAGTGTTTGATGTTCCATATAAGTTATGTAAGACACGTATAATAAAGATTTCCATTTTATTAATTAATGAAAATATAACAAATACATGTACGTATAGCCCATCCACAAGTTGGGTATAGGGTATATCCCAAACAAAAGGGTGAAACCTTTAATATGGATAATTTAGGTTAATCTCCCTTAATGTCTTTTATAATGTCTTTTATTATAAACAAGTGATTTATATTTATTAACCTTAAAGGTAATAAATCTCTAAGTTCATCACGGAATAATTACTTAGCTAAGGGATAAGCAATACACTCTCTATTTTCTTAGAAAGTCTCCAGATGTTTGCACCCTAAAATAATCATGCCAATTCTAATCATACATAGAATCATCAAGCATATGAGTTTTAATATGTTGGAATTATTTTAGGCATTAAATAACTTTGATTAATATTTAATTATGATATTGCATTTTATTTTATTCAAATAAATTCACTATTCACTATTTTTACAGATGCGTGAACTTTAAATGCAATTTCACAATTCAAATCTTTCCAACGAGCTTTTACACACCCAATTTCGAGTTCAAATGAGAGAGAACTAATCAAAATAAAAACAGCGCTCTGATACAACCGTTGGGAAGAGGCCGCGAGTGCGCATTGGAAAATTAAAAAAAAAAATCAAATTATGATGCCGCTATCCCTTTGCCCAAGGCCCATTTGTTTTTATTATTCTAAAAGCCTAGGTATGTTACTATATATTCTAAGCATAAAAACTCATAAAACATGCAAAGAACATAAACATAAACATGTTAACTATCATAAGAACTCTAATTAAAATAAAGAAAGAAAATGACTTACTTGAACCGAAGACTCCTCCAGTCCTCCCTCCAATATACAAGCTTTTCTCGAACTCAGCAAGCTCTTCCACGTTCCAAAGATCCACCCAAGTGTGTGGCCTCCAAAGATGCACACACCAAAGCCAAAACTCAACGGCAAGACTACGCCTTGAGTGCACGAGTATTTTTCCCTTCGTGTTAGCCAATGCAAAAACCTCAAAACTTTTAACTCAAGGTTCCTCCAGTCAATTAGACTTAAGGATCCTCAAAATCAGTGGCTTACACTTAAACTTTAGAGTTTCTCACTTATATAAACCCAAGATATGAAAGGTTTGGTGCAAAAATTTGTAAAGAATTCTTTGGGTTTATATTGGTGCTCCAAAGACAACAAAGTTAATTAAGAATCTGATGTGGGATAAATGCTAATTTAATCTTAGCCATTGGATCTTAATTTAGTGGTTTAATGAGATTATAAAACCCTAATAAGAGTTTGGGCAGAATTGGAATTCAAAACAAATAAATTTTTTTTACTATTCATGTTACTATTCACATTTTTATTTATTTATTTATTCCAATTCCAAAAGTGCCCCTATCGTCATTCACCAATCCCTAAGCCACTATGGAACCTCATAAATGATCTGTTCAATAATTAAACACATTGAACCATTTATGAACAATTCCTACAGCATCATATATGCTGTTAAATTTGTACTATGCACTGTTAACCATTGATTTCGACTTTGTTGTGTGTGACCTTTTGGGTTCCCCTCAAGTTGGACATGAAATGAATCATAATAATTTAATCGAACATAAATTATCATCTGATCAGATGGTCGTTCCATTTCAATGACCAAGGTTGACCTCTAGCAACATGCCAAGGCCCCCAAATGAGAAGGAAAGATATATACATATTATGTATGTGATTTACATATGATACGGTCCCTCACCTTACTGTATCCCTACCGTTTGACCTAGGGTATGGAAAGTGTCTACCCATATAGTCAAATGTATGATGTTGATAGTGTCATGAATCGTGCTAACCCAAGAATCTCATATGATTCTTCCGTTGCGGCCACAGTCTCAAACACTGATCACACATATCAACCCGCGAACTGAAATACTACTCTTGTAAGAAAATATTATCCGAGAGAGTGGCGATTCTCTGTTGTATCTTTACAAACTTCATGTGTTTCAACAAATGACCCAATCATACCCTTATGACTGGATCTTTTGAACCGGGGAATGAGAATGTCAATGTTATTTGATCCAAACATAAGATTGTAAAGGCCTCAAGTCTAAGGACTAGTCATACAATCGATACTTGAAAGTTCTCACTGACACATGGGATAAACACTGTTGGGGTTGGTGCTCAGAGCGCCAATTCCCGGTTGTATTTCTGTTAAATACTTCTGTAAAAAATTATTATTATGAATAATATATTTGCAGTTTCTATAATATAATCTATCTTTCTATATGGTAAAGACGTAATGACCCTAGAATGATTAGTCATGATACAGTTGCAAAAGCGTCGCAACGGACATTGAGGAGTATCATGACGTTGTCATTCTCAGACAGTTCCTGGTCAAGGTTTACACTACTTGGTCAGTGAAGTAAACCCGATGAGACCGGTACATGTCGTATACTGGAATATATAGACGTGTAGGTGTTTATAGCGGATAAACACTGAATGACTCACCGAAGATTCTTAATGGATGGTACACCAACGTCAATAAGAATCTTGTCGGGTTGAGTAGCACTTGTGATTCTTAGACTTGAGATGCCATTGTGAGCACATGAGACATCTTCTACACTTAGATGGCAGTCACGTCACCGATCTATTTAGATCAGACCTCCGCCTGTTCATTGGGTGTAGATAGATCCTCAGGGTGTCCTATGTGTATCAATAGGATCCGTCAGTTCTGTGTACCAGAGCATAGGTAGTCCACATGATTAGCAATCAGATAAAACCATGGGCCCGTGGTAAAGTTTAGAAGCAAGTTCTAAACATTCTTTTAGAGATTGCTAATAGTAGTCGACTGGATAATCCTTATAGAGATTTGACGTTTACATCTATATCTCTGGGATTTATCCGGATACCTGTGACGGAGGAATTATACATTTGCCATGACCTCGACCTGTATGATTCAGCAAGAATATTCGTGATCGTCATAATTTACGGGTGGATAAATTATGGACACAAAATTGGATTTCGTGACGGATATGCTTGAATCTAGAGAGTCTCACTAATGAATATACTCGTAGAGCACTAAGGCAACTCTTATATAAATAACATTGATTATTTATAAAGTCGTTTAAAGGTTAAACGCAAAATACATGTGATGGGACCCGATAGTCATTTCCTTATTTTTGTGTATTTGTCTTTAATACTTGATTAATTCAAATACACATTAATTAATTGTCAAAATGAGTTTTTTGACTAATATCATAAATGAATATATGTATTTAATATTTAATGTGAATATTATACATATACTTAATGTATTTGTATTTAATTAATTAATTGATTATTTAATTGTTAAATGATTAAATTAATTAAAGTATAGATATTTTAAAGTTATGATATTTGTTTTAAATGGATAAGTTGAAATTGTTGACTTGGTGAATTTATCATTAAATTGTAATGATCATTTAATCAAGTTGCAAGTTGAAATTCAAATGAAATTAAAACAAATTTCTTGTTAATTTCCTTAGGCAATTTTCGGCCAAGGCAAAATGTGAGCAAGTATATATTGTTTTGTTTCATTTAGGGTTTAATAACCTTTTCACACTTTACCTAAAAGTCCATTGAAAGAAGACATAGAAGCTTGAGAGAAAGAAAAGCAAAAACAAGGAAAAGCTTGGAATTTAGTAAGTATTTCCAACTTGCCATTAGAGAGAAAAATGTTCCTCTTGTTGTGGTCTTCATCTTGTGATGTTCTTATGTTTTTCTATTCTTTATTCTATGTATTTTTGGAGAATGGAAGTTTTTGGAAAGGGTTGAGCATGTATAAAGATCATAGAATGTTACTAATGAGTAATAAGCATTCTATTGATGGTTTAAGAAATTAGTTGCCATTCTAGAGTTATTGACCCACTCTTAGATAATCTAGAATTGTTCTATAGTTATTTCATTATGGTGAGACTATAAAATGGTGTTTTAGAAACTTGATTTAAGTGTTGGTTTCAAGTTTCTGACCTTGTACCACCTTTTGGCTTTTCATTTATGTTGAGTATTTGGATTTGTATATGATGCATGTAAAATACTCTTCTGTTTGATTGTGGTCAGCACTTATGTGGTCGGACCTCGTCTGGTCGGACCTAATGTGGTCGGACCTCGTCTGGTCGGACCTAATGTGGTCGGCACTTATGTGGTCGGACCTCGTCTGGTCGGACCTAATATGGTCGGCACTTATGTGGTCGGACCTAATGTGGTCGGACAAAGGGCCTTTAGTGGTCGGATTATTACTTCATCTGATTAGATCATACACATGAGTAATTCATTTTGGGTTTAGGTGAAATCCGAATAGATTATTCATATTAGATATTGAATAATCTACTCGGTATTTTGAAAAAGTTTTGAAATACCGTTTCCGCTGCGTTACCGGATTCACCCACTAAAAACCCCTACAAAGACTCCATGTGAAAACTTTCGGCGGTCAGTTCGATTGACACGAGCAACTCATGCATCCATGTGATACACCAAGCGGACGGATCTACGCTACTAGCCTATGAGATCGGCTACCCCACTTAAGGGCAGATCATATCATCATGCTAGTCTCTCCTCTTTGTGAATGCCCAGATTATTCACAAAACTATGACTAGGAATGTTGGTTTCTATATATGTCCCAAGGAAAGATTAAGCATGTGAAATACAACAATGAATATATATAAAAGATGAAGTATGGCGGAATCATACTTACCAAGCTTTTGTGATGTAGAAAATCAAGCCAAGATGGAAGCTCCAAGGTTGATTATTTTCGGCCAAGGGAGACAAGATGTGGAAAGCTCCAAGCTTTGTGTATTCCAAGCTCTATGATGGTTTCCCTATCACCTCTTTTGATCCCTAGAAGGTGCTAGCCTTGCATGTGAGAAGATGTTCCAAACAACCACACTATCTTCAAGCTTTTGGCAACCAAAATGAAGAAGATGAAGACCAAAAACTGCATGCAGTTTTCGGCAATGTGAGAGAGAGAAGAGAGATTTTTCTAATTGATTTTTGATACCAAAAATCAATTTATATTTATGCCATAATATTTATTAAATAATAATAAATCTATGACACAAACCATGCAAAGGCTTAGAGTGTCAAACACTCAAATTCCATGCATAACAATTGAGTGTATTATACACTATCACCATGCAATGCATTATCAATAAAATAATACATATAATGACATGTGTCATGTGGGCTCCACACGTTTCCAAATGAAAGCGGGCCCACGTGCACTCACGCGTTCGGGTTTGATATTTCCGAAATACCGAACTTGCGTCGCGACGTTAATTAAATCGAATTTAAATAAATAATCGCGCCTAGCGAAATTATTATTTACGTCGCTAACGAATTAATTCTAAATTAACTCGTATGCCCGAATTAAAATCTAATTTTAATTTCGCGTCGAAATCGAATTTCAATTATTATATCGAATATAATAATTTTATCGATTAA
>SKCR01052270.1:0-10779 GCA_019454045.1 Zanthoxylum bungeanum | reverse complement strand
GGCCAAAAACAAACCTAATGATTCCAGTTAAGCGGGACCCATTGACGAGGAAAGTTTCGTAATCAATGTCATTGGACAAAAAGTGATCTTGACTTTGGCCAATAAAAATCACGATTTGGACAAGACACCGATATGCAACAAAACTCTCATGATTCAAGTACATCCTTGATTGACAAAGGTCTTGACTTTGGTCAAAAACAAACCAATGCCAACTTCGGATCTTGAACAAGAATCATTCATGGGAAGGATATTTGCTTAATATAAATTGAGGGATTTTCGAGTAATTGGCAACCAATTTATTTATCTTTGTTAGGTCTCATCATCATACACCCTTAAGCATGCTTCTAAAACATCATAAAGCGCGTAAAGTAAATTAATAGTGATATGCGGATGGATATATAAACAACTTGTTCCTAGAACAAATCCTCCCTTTCCTCTCCCCACTAGCACTATTCTACTCTTACCCAATTACATAATATAATAAGAGAAACCTCATTTACATTGAGGGGAATTAGGTGAGAAGAGAATACAAAGAGATAAAGAGATAAGGCTGGACACGCAGGTCCAATTTATTAATTCCAAATTTACAATAATTTCTAAAATTACCATTTCCCTTCTAATATCCATCCGATATACACTATTCATTCATCACATACATATATTTTCAAACAAGACAGCTTTTTACAACCAATCTAATCCAATTAATTAGTCTATGTTTAAGTGATCATCCAATGTTCAAACAACGGTTTGATTTTGCGCGAGTCCAACTCGATTGAGAATAAGTACATAAGGTACGAATTCGCGAATTATATCGAACTACTTATTAAATCTAATTTAATTCGTATTAAATACTAATTCAATTATTTAATTCCAAATTAAATGTTTACACTTTTAATGTGCTTTAAAGACTTAGATTCTAAATCTAATCCTATTGGGTCTCAAAGCCCAACTAACATCCAATGTTAAACTTAATTCAAGTCAAATGGGCTTTCAATTGATTTATTAAGGCTTGGGCTTTGTCAATGTGGGTCAAACCCAATTACCAAGCCCAAATAAGGAATCACCCTTAAATGCCATAAAACCAATTTTAAGCCCATAAGGCCCAATTAAATTTTTAAAGCCCATTATATTATATTTGGACTTAATGGAGTGATTTAGGCCAAATTGGATCCAATCCTTTTGGCCCAAATCTACTTGGTCCACCCAAGCCCATTATGCCCAAATACAATATTAAAAGCCCAATTCACCAATTAAGCCCATTAATTAAATTTTAATATTCCAAACATTAAAGTCCAATTAATTAAAGTGTAAAACCAAGATTAATATATTAAACCAAATATTTCAAAAATACCCATTTAATTTATTAATCATCTATTGTTCAAAACATATGTCCAACATTAATTTGAACAAAAATCAAGTCCATTTTCATGTCCATTATCATTCGGCCAAGTGAGAATTTTTGTGTCGATTTGTTTTTCAATCCGATTGAATTACTAATCTACGTCCCGTATACGTTTTAAGTCATCCAATGATCTTGTACACAAAAAAAATTCCAATACATCCAATGTTCATACCCATTCGGCCAAGGTTACATTTTTGGGGAAAAATCATCCAATGCATTTTTCTTAAAATTGATTCCATATAACATCATTCTATATACATGTAAGCATACTCATTAATCAAATTTCACAAGAACATGCTTCAATCAATTTTACCCAAATTTTAACCTAAAGTATTTCATGCTTAACCATGGCTCCATGATACCATTGTTGGTTTCTATTATCTGTCCCAAGGAAAGATTAAGCATATAAAATACAACAATGAATATATATTAAAAGATGAAGTATGGCGGAATCATACTTACAAAGCTTTTGTGATGAGAAGTGATGAAGAAAATCTTTGAATCTCCAAGCTTCAAGTTTCGGCCAAGGGAGGAAGAAGAGTGGAAGCTCCAAGCTTTGTGTATTCCAAGCTCTTTGATGGTTTCCCTATCACCTCCTTTGATCATTCAATGTGCTAGCAAATGGAGAAAAGAAAATCAAATCTTCTTTGCCCTAATGGAAGTCACGGCATTGTGAGAGAGAGAGGAGAGTTGTCTTGATCTTTTTTACAAAAATCAATTTATATTTATGCCATAATATTTATTAAATTAATAATAAACTTATGACACAAATCATGCAATGGCTTAGAGTGTCAAACACTCAAACTCCATGCAAAACCATTGAGTGTATTGTACACTATCACCATGCAATGTATTAACAATTAAATAATGCATATAATGACATGTGTCATGTGGGCCCCACACGTTTCCAATGAAAGTGGGCCCACGTGCACTCACGCGTTCGGGTTCGATATTTCCGAAATACCGAACTTACGTCGCGACGTTAATTAAATCGAATTTAAATAAATAATTGCGCCTAGCGAAATTATTATTACGTCGTTAACGAATTAATTCTAAATTAACTCGTTTGCCCGAATTAAAATCTAATTTTAATTTCGCGTCGAAATCGAATTTCGATTATTATATCGAATATAATAATTTTATCGATTAATTCTAAATTAATCATTCTCTCTCTAAATAAGGCACTTTATCCAAGATAAAGTTTCTCCGCAATTAATCCAAGATTAATTAAGTCCGAATCAAATATCATAGGTGAATCTTCAGGAAGCGACCCAAGAGATCTCCGGATATGTTGGAAGTAAATACGGTCGTCGGATAATCCGAACACGTACGTACCTCGTACTACGTTCTTACCGATTCACAAGACAAGGTTGGCTTCTAACAAAGCGCCATGCCTACCCAATTCTCCAGAAATATTCTTACTGGAATATTAGATCTATATCAAGCGTAGTATACCGTAGTATTGCGTACATCGATCCAGTATCGGACGATCACATGTTAGGCCTGGGGCTGGAAATGTGTCTGCCCAGTACGAAACATATATCGGACATCAAGCAACTAGTCTCTTTAAATCGGACAATCCTGACCTGGTCATATTGTCCCGACGGTTGCAACCTTTTATAGAGTACTAGTTCTGTGTCCTGCGTGATCATCACCTCCATATGTCTAAAGTGATACTTCCATCTCGACATCACATCCAGTACACTACGATTCTCGATAAACCCAGAAGAGGTGTACACAGAACCGGTTAAGGTCCCCAACCACCAAAACCAAAGTTTACCGATTGTCGCAAGTACTAGCGATGTAAGTCTCAGGTTAAGACCATATACACCTACCCTGATCCGGCCTCCCATAGACACGCAGACATACTACCAATGGGATTCCGCGGGGTCTATCCAGAGCGAAGCTGTTTTCCGTACCATCGGTAAAAACACACCTCCTATCGCACTTGCATAAGTATCCAATACTTAAATATATGAGAACTATGTCGTTGTGCCCTCACAACGTGCACAAGCGCAATACTAGTCTATTCCGCATTATCGATATCCGATCTCGATAATACTCCGACTAGGGATATTTAATGATTAAACCTTTATGGATTGATACTGTCTCATATCATCTCAATCCGGTATTAATCATATGGACTTTCGCCATTTATATATCAAAGTAAATAATATTACAAAACGGCAAAAGGCAATTTCATTATCACATAGTTAATTTTTTACAATAATACAATATCATTTACAAACAGTGACGCTATGGGACATAATGTCTAACAATGCCATCATGTTTTAAAAAGCGATACTGAAATCAACAAAGATGTTGGAGCCAAAACAACTGCTGAGGAAGTTCCAAAAGAAACAAAACAACAGATGGAGGAAAAAGAAGCAAAGGAAAAAGAACAGATCACTCCACCTCCACCTTTTCCTCAACGTCTTCAGAAGAACAAATTGGACAAGCAGTTTTCTCGGTTCCTGGAAATCTTCAAAAAGCTGCATATCAACATTCCATTTGCAGAAGCGTTGGACCAAATGCCCACCTATGCCAAATTCATGAAAGATATTCTTTCACGAAAACGGAGATTGGGAGATTACGAGACAGTAACATTAACAGAAGAATGCAGTACCATCATTCAGAGGAAACTTCCCCCGAAGTTGAAAGATCCTGGCAGTTTTACTGTTCCTTGCGTCATAGGAGAACATAACTTTGGTAAGGCTTTGTGTGATTTAGGTGCGAGTGTTAACTTGATGCCTTTTTCTATTTTCAGGAAATTACAGATTGGAGAAACAATGCCAACTTCAGTCTCACTACAACTTGCTGATAAAACGCTCGTATTTCCAAGAGGCGTAGTTGAGGATGTGATGGTCAAGGTTGACAAATTCATTTTCCCAGCAGATTTTATTGTCCTTGATATGGAGGAAGACGCAGACGTGCCAATCATCCTTGGGAGACCATTCTTGGCTACAAGTCGAACCATTATTGATGTACAAAAAGGAGAATTAACCATGAGGGTACAGGACCAAGAAGTAACATTCAATGTTTTCAAGGCCATGAATTTCCCAGATGATGAAAAAAATGAGGAATGTTTCAAACTCGATGTGATACACAGTACCATTCAGAACTCTGATGAAAGACAAAGTTCTACTGACAAACTTAAAACAAGTCAATTGCCTGTGGAGCCTAAAGATAAAGCGTCTTTTGTACTGAAGGAGCCAATTCTTGCACTACAAGCAACAGAAGAGAAAAAGTTCCACCAGCTCAACGAATTGGAGGAATTTCACAATCAGCCTTTTGAAGATGCCAAATTGTACAAAGAAAAGGGCAAGAAAATACATGATGAGAAGTTATTGCGCATACAACTGGAACCAGGGCAGAAGGTACTGTTAAACAAATCAAGGGTGAAATTCTTCCCATGGAAGCCAAGATCACGGTGGTTAGGTCCATTTGTGATCACCAAAGTTTTACCAAATAGAGCCGTTGAGATATATGATCCTGACGCTAACAAAACTTTCAAGGTTAAAAACAAGAGTGTCAAGCACTACTGGGGAGAATCATTTGAGCGACAAAAAGAAAGTGTCACACTTTCAGATCCAGCATAAACGTTCGAAAAGTCACGTCTAACTGACGACGATTAAACTTAGCGCTCGCAGGGAGGCAACCCATGCAATTTTTGTATATATTGTGATTTGGTGTGATTTAATTTTGTGTGTTTAGTTTTTGCAGATTAAGTCATTTCAAAATGGAAGAAGCTCTCGCAAATCTTCACAAGCAATTTCCTTCTCTCCCTCAAAAATCTCTGATGAAAGTTTACAAAGCTCGCTTGGAACGGATGAGACTACTGACAGTCCATGGTATGCCCAATGACATTCGTTGGGTAATTGAAGCACGAGTCCGATTGGCAGGTGAATCCTCTGATTCTTTTATTTCACATCTGCCTGGTTTTGGAAGAAGCACCTATGCAAAGAAACGAAGAGCTAAGCAAAGGTGTTTGTTACAAATGTGCACGTTGGAATTGCAACACTCGTTGTCATTCTTTAGGAATGGTGTCTGTTAATCGCGAAAACAAAATTAAATTCATTAGGAATGGCTTGAGTAAGGAGTCTTTAGATGATATATCTTCGACTCTTGAGACGCATCCCAGTGGATATGTTCACATAGACTTTCGCAGATTACATACACAATATCAAAAAGAAAGACAACAGTTAAGTCTTGGGAATCTGACTCAAAAAGACCCTGTTTGCCAATTTATAAGAAAATTGGATGGGAAGCTTGTCCCTGACGCATAGATGTCAATCAAGCCGTTACTTTTCTTGTACATATTATATCTCTTTGTTTTTTTTTCTAATAGTTCTGTTTTGTTTTGTTGTTTTCTTTTATTTTCTCCGACAGGATCCATACCTTTTTGACTATCACGATCTATTTTACTATTGTTATACTAATCGTCATTTGGAAGATACTTGTGCTATTTTTACTCACCCCTTTCAGGTATTATAAATTCAACTCATCATTGCACCTTTGAAGTCATCCAGAGTTAAGAAAGAAAAACATAAAAATGGAAGCCACTTCAAGAAGACGAGTTGAAAACATTTGTGTGTTTTGCGGTAGTAGTGTTGGTACTAAACCACAATACATAGAAGCGGCACAGGAGTTGGGTCGAGTATTAGCTGCAAGGAATATGCACTTAATATATGGCGGAGGAAATCTTGGATTAATGGGGATCGTTTCAAAGGCCGTACAGGATGGAGGCAGTCATGTTTTGGGAATCATCCCAAAACCCTTGGCAGAGGCAAATCTTATTGAATCATCAAACGGAGAGGAACTGATCGTGCCAGGTATGTCTGAACGACTGGTAGAAATGATTAACCGTGCTGATGCTTTTATTGCTTGCCAGGTGGCTTGGGTACATTGGAAGAAATTTTTATTGTACTATCTTGGGCAAACCTGAACATACACCAGAAACCAATTGGGCTGTACAATGTTGATGGGTTTTATGATTTTCTTTGTGTGTTTCTTGATGATGCCCGGAGAAATGGATTCATATCAAAACCTTTAAAAGAAATCCTATTTACTGCCAGAACTGCTCCAGATCTAATTGACCAACTCATAGCCTATGAACCACAAGTTGACCCTATCATTTCAAAGATAAATTGGTCTGGGGACGATCGTGGTAAGAGACGTCGGGTTAATCTGGATCTTAACCTTTAAATTTCTGTAGAACTTCAGTTAACCAGGTATTATCGTCTAAACTCTTCTCTACTGTTTAAGACATTGGGGACAATGTCTCATTTAGGTTTGGGGGAGGGAATTAGTTGATTAATATCTTGTTTTTAGTTGTATGTTGTTTTTATTTTTAGTCCAAAATTTTCGAAAAAAACACAAAAAATTGAAAAATTTTCAAAAATTACAAAAATATTTTGCATTTTTGTGTTTTTTATTTTGACTAAAAAGGTGGAATTGGAATTGGTAAGAGATAGCCGAGTAAGGAATTTCCGCTCCTGAGACGTATCTCAAACCTATTTCGAAACAAGTTAATTTTTGTTTATTTCCTTTTTAATTATTTAATTTGTGAATTCTCCTTAACACTGACTAAAATGGATCTTCTTATGCTCAGTTGGCAGGTATTATCAACATACATGGAAACATACGGACATGAGCTAAAATTGAAAAGTTTGTAATATTCCGTGCTATAGTTTAATTGGAGGAAGCATCTCTAATAGTGATGGAATAAAAAAAAAAAAAAAAAAAAAAAACGTCTGAGATCCGAGTTATTAAGTCTGTAAGGGGTGTTTTAACACCTAGTGCCCTAAAACCAACTGGTTTGGGAGTCATTGGCCCAAAGCTCGTACATGGATCAAAGATGCTGCAAAAAATATATATCTGAAGTCTGAGTAATTAAGTTCGTAGGGGTGTCTAACACCTGGTGCCCTAAAGCCAACTGGTTTGGGAGCCACCGACCCAAAGCTCGCTACATAGACGGAAGGTATTGTATATAAAAAAAAATAGAGAAAAAATCAAAAGAAAAAAATCAGAAAAATCAGAAAATTATTCCATTGCTACAAAAAGGTGTGAAATCTGATAGAACTTTAGGACAAAAATATTACTCTCTTATCAACTGCACTTATGACTGTTGTGGGCAAAAATGAGTTGATTAATATTTTGTTAGCTGTGTATATGGAGAATGGTAAAAATAATCGGAGAATTTACTTATTCGGTAATTTAGAAAGAAACAAAACAACTAGTAACTTGGGTAGTAGAATTTTCACCTGATTAGTCACTAACTTCTTTATTCTCTTTTCGCTTGTCTTTTTGCTTTTGTGTGCATTAGTTTTAATACCTTTTTACTTTTGTAAAATGTTTGTGGGTATCATTGCTGTAAACCCTCACGAGACTACACTCGTCCACTAGGGACACCTAGGGGTTTAAAGGCTTGTTGCATATGCTAAATGCAACCGTGATCCCTACGAAAATGGCTTAGTTAAATTTTCTTATGTTATTTTATTTTGTATTTTGCTCGAGGACTAGCAAAATGTTAGGTTTGGGGGTGTGATGAGTGGTATTTATATCACTATTTCCCACTCATTAACTTAATATTTTGTATAGTTTCTTGAGTTTTGTGAACGTTTTGATGTGTTTTATTGTTATTTTGCAGATAAATAAAGTTTGGACAGGACAGCACTGGAGCAATTTGGGGCAAAACCGGACAAAAATGCGTCAACAGGGATATTTTAGTCTTTTGCGCGTCGCGACGTCATAACTTCAGCGTCGCGACGCCCAGCGTGAGCCGAATCTGCTAACGTGCGCCAGGTCAACGGTCAACAATTTGAAGAAGTTTGACTTTGCTAAAATGCGCCGTGCCACGTGTCACCATCACAGCCGATCTGCTAACATGCGCCGTGCCACGTGTCATCATCATATGCTGCCGACACTCAGACTTGACACGTGTCGCCTCGTCATCAGCCACATCATCGGTCAAAGAGTCAACTTGCCATGTGTCACGCCACGTCATCAGCCACGTCACAAGGTCAACCAAGTCAATGTGCCACGTCAGCCTCAGCCAATCAGAACGTGACAGTGTCGCCACGTGTCGCAATCCTATTGTGCCGACAGTTGATCTCAGCCGCCTTGCCACATCATCGCCACGCCATCGCCACGCAGCATGACGTCATCAATGACGTCATCACAATAATTGAAATTAGCCGCCTTGACACGTGTCGTGTGAACAGTCAGCCGCCTTGCTACGTGTCGCCTCCTCATCGTGCCACGTCAACAAATCCAGCGTCGCGACGCTGAGGTCCTTGGCGTCGCGACGCTCGCGAACAGTGAAAATTTTTCCTATAAATAGAGCGCGAAATTTCAGATTTCAGTACACCTTCTCTCTCACTTCCTTCTATGTAATTAGAGAGTTTCTCTCTCTCTAAGTTTCGTTTTTATTTTTAGTTTTTACTTTTGTAATAATTTTAATTACTTTTTGTAATAATAGTAATTTACTTTCTTATTTTACAGTTTTTACTATTCACTTATGAGGAGGTAACTTCCCTATGCTAGGGTGTGAATGGTAATTATTTTACTATTGCTATTTAGATTAATCTCCCTTAAAAATAATATATTTACTATTTAAAATTCTGATTAATAAACGATACCACTATATTGGTCGGTTGGCAATTCAATTTAATCTGGTTTAAACCTGACTAATCAAGGAAACCGCTATATTGGTCGGTTGGTAAATTTATTTTCTGTTGGTTTGAACCTGATTAATCAAGGATACCGCCAAATTGGTCGGTTGGTAAATTTATTTTGGGTACGCCTTTATGGCTGGATTATGGACAAATATTACCACCTATATGGCTGGTTGGACTTAATTTGACTTAATCAGGATACCGCCAGATTGGTCGGTTGGTAAAATAATATCACAAGTTTATATATTATTTTATGGGAGATATCTAAATTAGTAGTAGTAAAAGTAATTCCTTTTGCCTTAGCATTTTATTTCATTGGTAATTTACTTTTCAGCATTTTACTCACCGCAATTACTTTTCAGCATTTTCATTTTATGTCTTTTAAGTTTTTACTAGCCATAACTATGTGTCATAACTAAGTTAGTAATCTAGGGTTGTGATGAATTTCAATATCACGGGTTTATAAGGGGTTAGATTATAATTTGGGTAATATAAAGATTTATTTATTGAGTATTAATCTTAATGTTTTTTATTAACTGGCCACTAATAAATTTGATAAGGTAAACCTAAAATGAACTAGACGTAGGGATTTTAGGTTTAAGACCTCAGACTCAATAACCCACGATCTTCCTTGAGGATAGATAACCCTTTAATAGATTTCCTTACAGGATAGAAATATACATGTCGGGCGGGGGTAGCCATAATTTGAATTTAATCTTAATGAATCCAGATAATTTGGTTGACATAGACATATGGTTCAATTAGGTTAATTTGGATATTTGTAATTGACCATCGGAAGAGGCTTTTACATAATTTAGTGTTCCAGGTTAATAAATCAATATTTTACCCAACTATAAGATAATCACTTCATCTTTAAATAATATTGGAATAAATCACAACCCTAGATAGTTTTTAATATTGAATTTTCTTAAAATCAACCTTAAAACAATTTCATTTACTTGTCTATTTATAAATTTAGAATCGTCACCTTTTCAAATCAATCAAACAACACTGTTAGATACTAGTAATCATTTGACCTTATAAAAATTAATAGATAAGATTTTAAGTCCTCGTGGGATCGATACTTTTTATACTACTTGAACGATACGTACGCTTGCGTTATACGTGTGTGTTTACGCCGGTCACCGACCAACCAGGCGGTATCCATGCTTAGTCAGATTAAAACCAGTTTATAATTGATTACCAACCGACCAATATAGCGGTATCCTTGTTAAGTCAAATTTTAAGTAGTTAATATGTTATAATTAAGGGAGATTAATCTAAATAGCAGTAATAAAAGTTTTACCTTTCACCCTAGCAGTGGGAAGTTACCTCATCATGTTGAATAGTAAAAACTGAAAAAGTAAAGAAAGTAAATAATTATTATAGAACGTAATTAAAATTAATTACAAAACTGAAATTAAAAGAAACTAGATATAAAACTCCCTATTTACATCAGAGAATTCAGAGAGGAAGGTACATCTGAAACTGAAATTTCGAGCTGAATTTATAGGCCTCTGTAAGCCTCGCGCGTAGCGACTCGCAAGTTTCTTTTTGTGTCGCGACGCGCTGACATATCGCTCTCTGATTCGTCGGCTTCAGATTCTTATCTGCCACATGGTATTTCGGATAAATGACTCAATAATTGTGCTGATGTGGCAATGACGTGGCAACACGTGGCGAAAGTGATTGTCGGTTACC
>SKCR01052269.1:0-21387 GCA_019454045.1 Zanthoxylum bungeanum | reverse complement strand
ATAAGTGCACATCTTTCTCCAGAATTGCAAAGAGGTTTGCAATTTTGGAAAATTCTTTGATAAATCTCCTGTAAAAACCTGCATGACCAAGAAAACTTCGAATACCTTTGACTGATGTTGGTGGAGGAGGTAGTTTTTCAATTGTCTCAATCTTTGCTTTGTCTACCTCGATTCCCTTTTGTGAGATCCGGTGCCCAAGAAACAATACCTTCCTCCACCATGAAGTGGCATTTCTCCCAGTTGAGTACCAGGTTTGTATCTTCGCACCTTTGTAACACGTTTCAAATTTGCAAACAATGGTCAAAAGAATCTCCAAACACAGAAAAGTCATCCATGAATACCTCCATACTCTGCTCCAACATATCTGAGAAGATGGCCATCATACAACGCTGAATATAGCTGGGGCATTACTATAATCAAAATGGCATTCTACGGAAAGCAAAAGTACCATACAGACATGTAAAGGTGGTTTTCTCCTGATCTTCTGGTGCAAATGGTAATCTGATTGTAACCTGAATATCCATCCAGGAAAGCAATAGAACTCATGACCTGCCAGTCTGTCCAGCATCTGATCAATGAATGGTAGCGGAAAATGGTCTTTCTCGTGGCTTTGTTCAGGTTCGGTAATCCAAACCTACTCTCCATCCAGTCACCGTTCTTGTTGGAATTAACTCATTCTTATCATTGGTGATACAGTAATCCTCCTTTCTTTGGTACACACTACATAGGACTTACCCAACTGCTATCTAAGATGGGGTAAATGATGCCAGCATCCAACCATTTGATGATTTCTTTCTTTTACGACTTCCTTCATGATTGGATTGAGTCTCCGTTGATGCTCCACTGTGGGTTTGTATTCATCATTCATCAGGATCTTGTGCATGCCAAAATGATGGACTAATGCCTCGAATATCTCCTATAGTCCAGCCAATGGCTTTCTTATGCTCTCGCAATACTCTTAGCAAACTTTTCTTCCTGTTCCAATGTTAGTGAAGCAGAAATAATAACAGGTAATTCAGAAGGAGTTTCCAAGAAATGCATACCTGAGTGATGATAGGAAGTACTTTTAGCTCCAACTGCGGTGGTTTTTCAATTGAAGGTTTGATTCGATCTGTCTTTGGTAACTCCAAACTTTCAATTGGTGGCGGTACCTTGAAACGGAATGGTTTGTCAAGATAATTGATACATTCCAGAATTTCAGCATCAAGCTTGCTGTCAGACATGTTGGTGATGCAAGCTTCAAGTTTGTCCGTGGGAACTGTATCAGTATCTTGGATGATACTATCAACAACTCAATTCTGAAACATTCCTCCTCCTTTTCATCGCTCGGGAATTTCGGCTTTGAACACATTGAAAGTAACTTCTTGGTCCTGAACTTTCATGGTTAATTCTCCTTTTTTTACATCAATCACAGTTCGACCTGTTGCCAAAAAATGGTCTCCCAAGAATGATAGGAACTCTTTATCTTCTTCCATGTCTATGATGATGAAATCTGCTGGAAGAATGAGTTTGTCAACTTTGACCAGCACATCTTCCCACGACTCCTCTCGGAAATGCGAGCGTTCGATCAGCAAGTTGCAAAGAGACTGAGGTAGGCATTGCTTCTCCAATTTACAGTTTCCTGTAAATAGAAAGGGCATTAAATTAACACTTGCACCTTAAATCACATAAGCCTTAACAATGTATTGTTCTCCAATGGTGCATGGTACTGTGAAACTGCCAGGATCTTTCAACTCGGGGGAAGTTTCCTCTGAATGATGGACTACATTCTTCTGATAATGCAACTGTCTCATAATCTCCCAATCTCCGTTTTCGTGAAAGAGATATCTTTCATGAATTTGACATAGCTGGGCTTGTTCCAAGGCTTCTGCAAATGGTATGTTGATGTGCAGCTTTTTGAAACACCTCCAAGAATCGAGCAAACTGCTTGTCCAGTTGTTTTTCTGAAGACGTTGAGGAAAAGGTGGAGGTGGAATGATCTGTTCTTTTTCTTTGCTTCTTTTTCCTCCATCTGTTGCTCTGCTTCTTTGGAACATCTTCAATGGTTGCCTTGATTCCAATATCTTTGTGATTTCAGTACCACTTTTCAAGGTAATGGCTTGACATTGCTCCTTCCCTCGGTTTCTTGGATTTGTTTCTGTGTTACTGGGAAGATTTCCTGGCGGTTTGTAACTCTGAGCATTGGCCAGCTGTCCAATTTGATTCTCCAGTGCTTGATAGAAGCTGATTGGCTTTGAAACAAGCTTTTTCATATCTTTTTAACTGTGCCAGCACTTCTGTCATTGCTGGATCTTTCTCATGCTCCCGGCCTTTGTTCTGTTGCTGGAATACAGGTGGTGGATAGTTCTGCTGTTGGAATCCAGGTGGTGGATTATTCCTTTGCCCTGAATTGTTGCTCCATGAAAAGTTGGGATGATTCCTCCACCCTGGGTTGTAGGTGTTGGAATATGGATTGATTGTTGTGGTTTTGTTGAAATGTTGACATAATTCACCGTCTCTTCAGGTTGGTTTGGTTCTGGTGCTCCTCCATATGTGGCTCCAATGTTGCTTTGAGTGCTGAGAGTCTCCATATATTGCATATCTGGTCTAGCTTGGCACTAACTGCTGTATTGGTTCCAACTTCATAAATTCCTGCAATTCTTTGAATCAAGCTCCTTTCTGGGCCACAAGGAATTATTATTGGCCATCTCTTCAATTAGGTCCCAGGCTTGATCTTCTCCTTTTGCCATCAAAGCACCTCCAGCAGCAGCATCTACCGTGGTTCTCATTAGTCCAGAAAGTCCATTATAGAAAGTTTGGACTTGAAGCCATTTTGGAATTTCATGGTGAGGACATTTCCGAAGCAAATCCTTGTACCTTTTCCCAAGCTTCGTAAAGGGTTTCTGATCTTGCTGCACAAAGGATGTGATGTCATTCCTCAGTTTTGCTGTTCTGCGCTGGTGGAAAGTATTTTGCAACAAATTTGGTGGCTAGAGTGTTCCATGTGTGTGATGGAACCAGCTGGTAGTGAGTGTTAGCCAAGCTTTTGCTCTGTCTTTCAAGGAGTATGGAAAAACTCGCAGTCTCATAGCTTCTTAGCTTCTCGATTGTAATTGAAAGTGCCGCAAACTTCCAGGAAGTTTGACTGATGTGGGCATTAGGATCTTCAGTTGCATTCCCCCCAAACTGAACTGACTGTTGTATCATCTGAATGCAAGTTTTGATATCACCTGCATTTGCTGGTAAGGGAGGAAGGAAGTACAATACATGAAATGAGGCCATCTACCACCGGAATGGTTCTGTCTCGAATGGGAATTGGTGGTGCAACCTCCAAAGGTTCAGGTTCCATGTGAACAATTGCTTCTTGTCCTTCTCGCCTTTCCCTTCTCAACTGTCTGATGGTTCTTTCAATCTCTGGGTCAAGGGGATAGATTTCAAAGCTTCTGGCTCGTCTCATTAATTGTCTGAGAACCTGAAACACAAGAAAACGAAAACTATAAGTAAAAAGAAAAATTGATACAAGAAACGAATCTAACCTCCAAACTAATAATGAAAGATAAATAAGTCCCCGGCAACGGTGCCAAAACTTGACCGGCGTAAAACACACGTATAACGCAAGCGCACGTATCGTTCACGTAGTAAAAAGATCTCGATCCCCCGAGGACTTAATTCTACTTTTGTTATTAATTATTGAATCTATTTATTTACAAGTATTAATTAATGGAAAAGGGAATTGATTGCTTTGGTTGGTTGAATGTGGAATTGCTTAATTAAAACAAATAAATAAAAAGACAAAGAATACTAAGGAAATAAAAGCCACAAAGATCTAGGGTTGTGAATCGTTCTAATATCTTTTAAAAGATGAAGTGATTATTTTATAGTGGGGAAAATATTGATTTATTAACCTGGAACACTAAATTATGTAAAAGCCTCTTCCGATGGTCAATTACAAATACCTAGTATAATCCAATTGAAACCATATGTCTATGTCAACCAAATTACCTAGATTCATTAAGCTTAAGTTCCAATTATGGCTACCCCCGCCCGACAGGTATATTCCTATCTGTAAGGAAATCTATTAAAGGGTTATCTATCCTCAAGGAAGATCGTGGGTTGTTGAGGACTAAGGTCTTAAACTTAAAATCCCTATGTCTAGTTCATTTTAAGTTTACCAATCAATTTTATTAGTGATAATTAATAAAAAGCATTAAGATTATGATCAACAAAATAACTCTTTATTACCCAACTATAATCTAACCCTTATAAACTGGAGATATTGAAATTCATCACCACCCAGATACTAACTTAGTTATGAAACATAACTAAGGCTGAAAAGTAAAAGACATAAAATAAAAGCTGAAAAATAAAATGCAATAAAATATTTAAGGTAAAAAGGAATAACTTCTACTATTTACTAATTAGATATCTCCCATGATATAACATATTAACTCGTAATGATAATTACCAAACCAAGCCATATAGGCTGATGGGTAACCTGATTAAGTCAAATAAGTCCAAACCAGCCATATAGGCGGAACCAAAATTAAAATTACAAACCGACCAGTCTGGCGGTACTTACTCAGTCAGGTTTAATCAGATTAAATTAATTTACCAACCGACCATATAGCGGTATCCCTTTTAGTCAAATTTTAAATAGTGAATATATATATTTAAGGGAGATTAATCTAACTAGCAATAGTAAAAGAATTACCTTTCACCTTAGCAGAGGGAAAATTACCTCGACATGGTAGAATAGTAAAACTGTAAAGTAAAAAGGTAAAAGTAAAATTACTATTACTATTACAAAAGTAAAATTAAAATTATTATTACAAAATGTAATTAAAAATATTTACAAAACTAAAAAATAAAAAAAAACTAAAAAAATTCTAGAGAGAGAAACTCTCTCTTTACATGAAAGAGAGGAGAGAGAAAGGTGCGTTGAATTCTGAAGTCTGAAGCTCAATTTATAGGCGCAGGTTGGCCCAGCGTCGCGACGCGCAAGGGTTCAGCGTCGCGACGCTGGCTCCTTTGCGTGGCACGCTCTGGTTCGCCGGTTTGAAGATTCTGGATAAGCTGATAAGGTGACACGTGGCAGAGTGGATGGCTTCAATTATTGTAACACGTGGCGGCTTCTGATTGGTCGCTGAGATTCTTATCCGATGATGTGGCACTGTTCATGACATCATTGCTGACGTCACGATGACGTGTGGAGGGCGATTGTCGGCACCGTTAGATGATGACACGTGTCAGCGACGCATTTTAGCATCTCTGTTGTGATGGTGACACGTGGTAGGGCGCACGTTAGCATGATCGGTGCACGTTAGCAAAGTTGACCAGTCAGATTTTGACACGTAGCAGACGGCGCACATTTGCAGGTTCGGCGCAGGCTGGGCGTCGCGACGCGCAAAGCTTCAGAGTCGCGACGCTGTGCTATACGAAAATGCCATTTGTCCAATATTGTCCGTTTTGCCCCTAATTGTCTCCAATGCTTCCCAAACTTATTTATCTGTAAAATAACACAAAATACATCAAAACGTTCACAAAACTCGAGAAACTATACAAAATATTAGGTCAAATGAGTGGGAAAAAGTGATATAAATATCACTCATCAAAAAACTCAAGGTGTTGTTCAAGACAAATCAAGAAATGCAACTTTATTCGAAGTTCTAAGGAATTGTTCCGTGCTGAACTCAATGGGGGAGGAGCTGTCAGCACTCATATTTTGAACATGATCGACCGGATTCGATATCTGGAATGACAAGGCATTGTGTTTGATGAATGGTTGAGCTGTAATTTGATTATATCTTATTTGTCTGGTTCTTATGTTGGCTTTGTATTAAATTCCCATATGCATTCGATGCAAGCCACATATAAAGAACTTCATAACATGATACGCACGGCGAAGTAGGATTTGAAGAAAGGCAACCTCATATTGTATCTCCATGGTAGAGCTAGCTCTTCAAAGACTTTTGAGAAGTCAAAGAAATAAAGATGGGGAAGAAGAAGATATCAAAGAAAAACTCCAAAAAGCACAAAGGCGTAAAACCAAAAGTGGCTCATGATAAATGTCTACAATGCAAGAAGTCTAGACATTGGAAGAAGGATTGTCCAGAGCTTAAAGGAAAAGCAAAACCCTCAGATGCACTTTATACTCATTAGCCTTAGTTGCAAATAGTGGATGGGTGTTAGACACTAGCAGTCTTACTCATAATTACAATTCCCTGCATGAAATGAGAGTTAATAGAAGGCTGAATAAAGAGGAGATCAATCTTAGAGTCGGCAATGGCGAGACATTGGATATCAAGGCCATAGGAAAAGTTGTTCTTGATCTCCTAAATAGATGTAAATTATATTTGCATGACTGTTATTATGTTCCCCCTTACTTATCAGACAAAAAATTTCACTGGAAATATTAGATAAGAGGGAAATAAAATAAATATTAAGGATGAAACTTTATTTTTATATGATAAAGAAAATTTATTGAAATGTGAATGTTTTTTTTATCAAACAGGCACTATATTTTGGAAACATGTAGAAATATTTTTAATATAGAGAAACATACAAGTAGGAAGTCTGAACTAAATAATACTGAATTATGGCATATGAGATTGGGCCACATAAGTGTTAGACGTCTATCAAAATTGGTAAGGATGGTTTGATTAAAAATCTTACTTTAAATCCGTATCCGATTTGTAAGTCATGTATCCAAGGAAAGATGACAAAGGCCCTATTTCAAGGTGTTGGACACCGTGCTGGAGATTTACTGGAGCTAATAGACAGTGATAAGTGTGGTCCATTAAATCATGCGGCTCATGATGGTTTCACGTATTTTGTGACTTTCACATATGGCAAGTCTAGATATAGATATGTGAAAGTAGAAAATCAAAATTTTTCGATTTTCAAAATTTTTCTTGGATCAATTAAATAAACATATTATTTAATTATCCAATAATTAAATTCTGAAAAAATACACAAGAAATCAAATTTCATAGTAATTATCGAATTGCCCTAAAACTTTGTAAATTGAAAATTTAAGTCCAAAAATTGTCAAATATAATTTTGGATGATTCTAAATCATTTCTAAAATATTTTTCAACATATCTAATACATCAAAATCAAATTGCACACAAATCCCCAATTTTTTTGAAATTGCCCTGAGCACCCCCAACTTTTGGTTTTTTGTAATTTGGTTCTTTAGTGTTCTAAACATGTCAGGATCAAATCCAATCAACCCAAAAATTTACATGCATCATATACACTCCATAATACATCACATATATGAAAATCCCTAATTTTGGAATGGGTTATGAACCTTAATTTTTCAATTTCATCAAAATTGACCAATTTTACCAAATCTTTAAAATCTAACACTTTAATCCATTCATTACTTCACTAAAAAAGCCTCGCCACTTTGAAATAACTCTAGAACAATTCTAGGTCACCAAGGAGTGGCTCAACAACTCTATAATGGCAACTTGATTTCTAAAGAATCAAAAGTAAGCATTTGAAACCATTTCAAGCTTACTTACATGCATACATCTTTCTTTCAAGTTCACAACCAATTAAACACAGAAAAAAGAGAGTAGATACAACATCTAAGAAACACAAATTGAAGCTAAGTATGTTAGAAACATTTTTCATGTTGAAAGCTTTAAAGAAAGACTTACAAAAATCCAAGATTTACAAGCCTTTTCCTTTGCCATCAAGCTTTGCTCTCAACTTCTTTTTGATTATTTTTGTGTTTAAATGAAATTATGAAACCCTAAAATTAAAAAAAAAAAAAAAAAAACAAGTTATATCTACATTATTGGCCTTGGCCGAATTTTGTGATAAGTAAATAGCTAGATATTTATTTTTTATTTCATTAAATTGAGCTTTATAAACTTGCAAGCTTTATCATCAAACCATTTAATGAATTTATTAAAGACAAATAAAAAAAACTAAAAGCATTTCCATAATCATCACAACTTTAAGATATTTATATTTTAAATAATTTAATCATTTAACAATTAAATAATTTAATAATTATTTAAATACAAATATATTAAATATGTGTATGATATTTACATTAAATCATTTCACATGTATTTTTCGTTTAACATTTAAAAGACTTATAAATAATCAATATTATTTATAAATTTTACCTCAGTGCTCTACGAGTATATTTCATTAGTGAGACTCTCTAGATTCAGGCATATCCATCAAGAAATCCAATTTCGTGTCCATAATTTACCCACCCGTAAATTATAAAGACTACGGATAAACTCGCTGAATCATACAGATCGAGGTCATGGCAAATGTATAATTCCCCCGTCACATGTATCCAGATATATCCTAAAGATATAGATATAAACGTCAAATCTCTATATGGACTATCCCGTCGACGTCTCTATTAGCAATCTCAAAAAGAGAACACTTAGAACTGACTTCTAAAGTGTACCACGGGCCCATGGTTTTTATCTGATTTCTAATCATATATGGACTACCTATGCTCTGTACATAAAATTGACGGATCCTATCTCGACACACATAAGACACTTTGAGGATCTATCCATACCCAACGAATAGGCGGAGATCTAATCTAAATAGATCGGTGATGTGACTGCCATCTAAGTGTAGAAGATGTCTCATGTGCCCACAGTGGTATCTCAAGTTTAAGAATCACAAATACTACTCGACCCGAGAATATTCATATTGATGTTGGTGTACCATCCATAAAGAATCTTCGGTGAGTCGTTCAGTGCTTATCTGCTATAAACACCTACACGTCTATATGAGTCCCCGAGACTCATGGTTCATTGAGAAACCATTGGAATCATATATTCCAATATATGTCATGTACCAGTCTCAATGGGTTTACTTTACTGACCAAGTAGTGTAAACCTTGACTAGGAACTGTCTGAGAATGACAACGTCATGATAAATCTCAATGTCAGTTGCGACACTTTTGTAAATGTATCATGACTAGTCATCCTAAGGTCTATTGCGTCTTTACCATATTAAAAGATATATTATATTATATTATAGAAACTGGTTATTTTATTCATAATAAAATGTTTACGACAGTATTTTCAAGGAAATACAAACGAGAATTGGCGCTTTGAGCACCAACCCCAACAAAATCTCCCACTTGCTCTAGTGCCAATATCGATTGTATCTAATACCCATCGACTCCATGTGTTTATCAAACAACTTCAGAGGTATGGCCTTCGTCAACGGGTCTGCTACATTATCTTCACTATGTACCTTGCATATGACAATATCCCCTCACGACATAATCTCTCGAATGATGTGGTACTTGTGTTCCACATACTTCGACTTCTGATGTGCCCTCGGTTTCTTTGCTTTCGAAATGGCTCCAGTATTATCACAGTATAACGAAATTATATTCTCGATACTTGGGACAACTCCCAATTCTGTGATAAAGTTCCTAATCTAAACGAAATACATTGCATCTTCAGAAGCTACAATGTATTTCACCTCTGTGGTGGAATTTGATGTTGACCTGTTTGGAACTCTTCTAGCAACTGCACCTCCATTAAGGGTAAAGACGAATCCAGATGTAGACTTTCTATCATCGGGATCCGATTGGAAGTCGAAATCTGTATACCCGTTAACTTGCACTTCACTTCCTCCATAAATTATCAACTTATTCTTTATCAACTTATTCTTAATACCTTTAAGATACTTCAGGATATATTTGATAGCCATCCAATGGTCATTTTCTGGATTGGACTAGTATCTACTTGTTACGCTAACAGCGAAAATGATATCAGGCCTAGTACATAACATGACATATATTATGCTACCTAAACACGAAGCATAAGGTTGGTTAGACATTCTAACCTTCTTATCTTCTATTTGTAGACTCATCTTCTTCGAAAGATGAATTCCATGTCTGAACGGTATGTTTTCTGTCTTACAGTTACCAAAATTATATCGTTACGTTGATTGGGATAACCCAATCAGCTTCTTTTGTCTATCTCTATAGAGTTTTATCCCTAAAACATAAGAAGTTTCTCCCAGGTCATTCATGGAGAAATTCTTACATAGACATGCTTTGACGCTTTGTAACATTCCTATATCATTCCCAATGATTAGAATGTCATCAACATAAAGGACTAAAAATACGACCATGCTCCCACTGGCTTTCTGATACACACAAGATTCTTTCAAATTCTTGAGAAAACCAGAAGATCTAATAATCTCGTCGAATCGAAGATTCCAACTTCGTGAAACTTGTTTAATTCCATAAATGGACTTTTTAAGCTTACATAACATACTCGAGTTTTTGCTAGACGCAAAACCTTCCGGCTATTCCATAAATGGATTTCTTAAGAATATATACCATACCTGAGTTTTTGCTGGATGCAAAACCTTCCGGCTGTTCCATATAAATTTCTTCATCAAGAATCCATTTAGAAAATGTGTTTTGACATCCATTTGCCAAATCTCGTAGTCATGATACGCAGCTATAGAAAGCAAAATCCTAATAGACTTAAGTATGGCTACTGGTGAAAAGGTTTCATCATATTCGATGCCAGGTCGCTGCGTGTAATCTCTTACAACCAGTCGGGCCTTGTAATTTTCAACCTTACTGTTAGGCCCGTGCTTCCTTTTGTAAACCCATTTACAACCGATAGGAAAAAATCCTTCGGGAAGCGGAACCAAGTCCCAAACTTGATTCTCATGCATTGAGTCTAACTCAGATTTCATGGCACTTTACCATTTCATGGAGTTGATTTCCAACATCGATTCTCTATAGGTAAAAGGATTAGTCTATTCAACTAAGAGAACATCAAGACTCTTTTCTTGTATCAAATACAAGCATTAGGAGGTCTAGATACCTTTGAGACCTACGGAGTGTGTGTGTGTTGAAGGTCCTTCATCTACTGAACTTCAGGTTCCTCCGTTGGTTCGTTGTTTTCAGGTTAGACTTCATCAAGTTAAACCTGTCTATGATTACCACCTTCTGACAAGAATTCTGCTTCTAGAAATCTTACAAAGCAAGCTACGAACATATTTCGATGCTCGGTATCATAGAACAAATATCCCCTCGTGTTCGAAGGATATCCAACAAACCTAAACTTTTTCCCTCGAGGTGAAAGATTATCTTGCTGAGTCACCCTCATATAGGCAGGACAACCCCAAACCTTAATATAACTAAGATTTGGTCTCCTAGTGGTCCATATCTCATACAGATTCGCAGGAATAGCTTTTGAAGGAATCTTATTCAAAAGATGTGCAGCTGTTAAAAGAAAGTAGCCCCATAAGTAATAAGGTAAATCTGCAAAACTCAACATCGATCGGACCATATCCAATAAAGTCTGATTTCTTCCCTCAGACACTCCATTGTGCTAACGCTAATTGCCTTCATCCAGTACACTCACGCGTCAACGCAAAAGAGCCACACCTCTCCTCTCTCATCTCCTCTGCCACCACTCACACAACAACCCTCACCAGCCTCAACACCAATTCACGCCTGCCACAAGCGAATACCCCAATCTCTCTACATTCGGCAACCAAATCACCCACGTACTAAAGCCAAATCAACGTCCCTCATCACACACTCACAACAACCATAGCCACCTGGCCCATTCACTCAAACAAGCGCACCACTCACCTTTACCGAACACATGCAAGCCACCTGGCCCATTCACTCAAACAAACGCACCACATTGCCTCATATTTAACAGCCACACTGCACGCCACATTCATCACATAGTCACGCACAGCCCCTCAAACACGTGAGCCATAGTCACGCCTAGCCACTCCACTTCAGCACATAAACACTACCCCTTGCATGTTTAAACTGCACTAAAAAATAACCTAGAAACTTCCCCAAAACTACACTAAAAAAATAACCTAGAAAATGCCCAAACAGCCCACTGAAATTGCCTCACTGCAGTCCAAAAAACTGTACTGTTTAACCACTGAAACTGCACCTCTTTTACCACCAATACAGCAGCCAATACCCCTTGAAACAGCCCAGAAAATACCCCAAACAGTCCCCTCAAACAACCAAAACAGTGGCCTAAAAAATAGCAGCAAAACAGCAATGAAACAGAGTAAAAATAGCAGCCCGAACCACAAAACAGCGAGGAAAGATGTTGAGTTAGTGAACCAAAAGAGTTACGGATCATTCACCCTTCCAACGGACGTGTAATGCCATTTCTTGAGACGACAAAAGAGGTTAGACCTGAGGACACCCTTCTATTTATTATCTTTCGTTTATTTTATTTATTTTAAAATATTATCGCATGAGAGTCGTTTGAGGCATGATGTGATTGTTGGATGAGCAGAATATGTGTTCCCTTTGTGGTATATAGGATGGAAACCCGGACGTAAATTCCGTAGTCGAATCCGAATGGACGGTAGTGCGGTTTGTACTCGGGATACAACGCCACATATCACTTAAGAGACACGTATTTCATCTCATCCAACTTGTATTTGAGCATGATATAGTTTATAGGCTATTTATTTATTATTTAAAGCATGATTTAGTTTAGTTTATTATTTATTTTCAAAGCATGATTACGTTATTTTTAGGCATGATATTTTGTTTAGTTCATGTTTAAGTTTAAATAGTTATTTGTTTATTTTGTTTTGATGGTTCAAAATGCTCATTTTGTGGTATTGTGTTTGCCGTTTAATGACTTATTTTTGAGCATGCAAACTTAGATTAGGAGTTATTTTGATGAATGCATACTTGACGTAGATTACCCTTGAGCATGAATGTTGAATCGATTCGGTTAGTTTATTGCACAAATCATCTCATTACAAGTGACATAAGTAAGGGACCATTCCGAACCCAACGGTTTGAGGTCTTCCCTTGCGAGGGGTGAGTGCGGCCTTAAATCTTATTTTCCCGATTCACACTGGGTGGCGACTCCATGTTATTTCTCCAGTTTAGTTCCTCCGCGGACTATTCCGTACTCCCAACTAGGCCGCGAGCCTAGAATAGCATCGTCAACATTCTGTGTCCTACAGTGATAATAATTTTAGACCGTCTTGAACACATAAGTTAAGGACATGACATGTATAACGAATATGAAAAAATCGACCCCCTAACTTTGGTTGACATAAGGATTTTAAATCATTGATGGATGTAGTATTTGTAAATGCATTATCAAATCCAATTGTTAAAATTTTATCTACTAAACCATGTTCATCAAAAATTACCTTCATCATTCTATAAATATTTTGTGCAGTATGTTGATCATCAAAAACTCTAAATGCAATAAGTCGTATTTGCATGGTAAATGATGCATCAATCCAATGAGTGTGTTTGCCAATGGTCACTCTAAATATCAGAACATATAGAAATACGACATTTCATCTCTTTAAATATTTCATTTAAAATAATTCTACCATCTTTATATAATTTAAAAATATGATGATTTTTTTGTTTCGAGTCATTCTACAGCACTCGTACCTCTACTAGATGATGCGTACCTGGCCATTTGATTTTGCGTCGTATCAATTCCAAGTTCAACCGGATGATGTTTTTCCACGTGCTTGATCATATTTTCGTATCTACCAGAAAATTTATAGGTAACCCCACAACAGTTGCAAATTGCTCGTTGTGTATTATCTTCTAGGCGTTCCAAATGAAAATGAATTTTGAAAACATCCGAGGAACGAGCCTTGACTTCTTTTCTCTATGATTGTGCACCAACACTAAGGCCACTCTCTTGGGTTGGCATTTTTGACATTATGTTCTCAGATGAGTTTGCCATTTTTCGTTTGAGAAATCAAGAAGAAAAATAAGAAAATTGACATAATTGCGAATGATAATAACTAATTGAATTGAGATTGAGAATAAGAGAATTGTATGAATTGAGATTGAGAATAAGAGAATTGTAGGAAATGAGAGAGTTGAGAATTTGGTGTGTTGAATTAATGAAAAATGAATCCTATTTTTAGAGTTTTAGAATTTTTTTGATACCAAAAATGCCCATAAATATAACCGTTTTATTACCGTTATTAGGGTTATATTAGTAATTTATATTTTATTTTATTATTTTCTTAAAAAAATAGTTTTTTTTTTATATTACTCACTGCCCCCCAACGGCAACTAGCCTTTGGGGACATAGGGTTCCTGTTGGAACCCTACGGTTCCATCGATTCTGACCGGTTCGGATTGGGGTCGAACCCTAATCGAACCGGTCGGCCACGGTTCCGATTCTGGTTCCGGAACCGGTTGGAATCGGAACCTTCCGGTTCCAACCGATTTGATTTCGATTCGGTTCTGGTTCCGAATTGGAACCGTGGCCGGGTCTAATGGTAGGTACAGATAATCCCATTCATGTTGAAGTACATCACGAAATGGCGATATGAAGCTGGGAGCGAACCAAGAATGACACTCCTTCCAAGAATTTCATTCAGAGGGAGATTATGTTGCCTTAATTGATCGAAAAAATCGATTTTATGAAGAACATGCGAGCTCATAGCTTGCCCCTCATCCAGTCACGAATGGAACAGTTACATTGTAACTTTATGAACAACAAATTATTCTTGGTTCTCGAACGATTCTCTTAATCGCGTCATCATACTATATGCATCTAGCATGCCATAGAATTGTTTCTTGAGTCATGGTGATAACGAACTTAAGATGCATGATTTAACTTTTAAATCATCATCCTTCCAAGCTTGGAAAACTTGGTGTTCATCCAGTGTTGCATCCTCAGCCACATCAAGGGGCATCGGACCCTCAAGAATATATCCCAACTTCTCGGAATCGAAGACAATCCTCAAATCCAAGTCCCAATCAGCGAAGTTCTCAGCGCCTTTGAGTTTATTCACATCCAATATACGCGCAAACTGATTACTAGATGGTGCCGCCATCGTAAATCTATCATATAGATTACAAAAAATGGTTAGCAGAAATAAAGCAGTTTCATATAATATCATAAGCATTAACAAGATCATGGATTTTTTAATCTAAAATACCCTTCCCACTAAATGATGCAATACTATAATCCCTAAACGGAATACAAAGATTTAATAATTAAATTAAATATAAATAGTGAAAGGTGGATCCCATGAGTATATTTCAGCTCACAGCAAAGGCACGGTCTCGCCTACATATATTCATCAGGTAGACAACTCATTGTCAATCACTCAATAGTGACTCCTAGGTTTCTGGGCCTGGTCGTTTCTCGTTGTGACAGCTTGGGCACGTTCACAAGGAGACGTACCAAGGTTAAATTCATCAATAATAAACTCAAGCTACTTGCATAACCCTGACAGCTTGGGCACGTTCAGGATTCTGCTTTCGCTTGAATTTATCTAGTATCTAATATACATCCAGCATAAATAATTTTCTATCGGCTACACCCTCACAGTAGAGGCACTGTCTCAGATGTCGTCATGGAAAAATTTTCATAAATCGTATTGACAAGACGGACCATATAATATGCATCAAATACATAATTCACATAAATTCTTATTAATTAGGGATTCTCTGCAAAAGATATTTTTTACCTTATTTAATCAAATTAAATGAATACATGCATGTAACAAATAAAGATTAAATTAAACATTGAATTTAAAAGGATAATCATATTAGGGTGTCCAGAATCAGACTCTCTCTGATACCATTTTGTAGGGGGTTTTATTGCGAAAATCCGGTAACGCAGCGGAATAGTGGAAAATCAAAATTTTCCAATTTTCAAAAATTTTCTTGGATCAATTAAAAAATATTTTATTTAATTATCCAATAATTAAATTCTGAAAAATTATACAAGAAATCAAATTTCTTGGTAATTACAGAATTGTCCCATAACTTTGTTGATCATTTTAGTCCAAAAATTATCAAATATAATTTTGGATGATTCTAAATCATTTCTAAAATATTTTTCAACATATCCAATACATCAAAATCATATTGCACACAACTCCCCAATAATTGGAAATTGCAGTGAGCACCCCCAACTTTCATTTTTTTTATAATTTGGTCCTTAGTGTTCTAAACATGTCAAGATCAAATCCAATCAACCCAAAAATTTACATACATCATATACACCCATAATACTTCACATATATGAAAAGCCTCATTTTTGGAATGGGTTATGAACCCTAATTTTCAATTTCATCAAATTGACCAATTTTACAAAATCTTTAAAACCCAACACTTTAATCCATTTATTACATCACCAAACAAGCCTCACCACTTTGAAATAACTCTAGAACAATTCTAGGTCACCAAGAAGTTGCTCAAGAACTCTATAATGGCAATTTGATTTCCAAAGAATCAAAAGTAATCATTTGAAACCATTTCAAGCTTACTTATATGCATACATCTTTCTTCCAAGTTGACAACCATTTAAACACAAAACATATGAGTAGAGATAACATCTAAGCAACACAAATTGAAGCTAAGTATGTTAGAAATATTTTTCATGTTGAATGCTTTAAAGAAAGACTTACAAAAATCCAAGATTTACAAGCCTTTTCCTTTTGCCTTCAGGCTTTGCTTTCAACTTCTTTTTGTTTAAATGAACTTATGAAACCCTAAGATTAAACAAAACAATTTATACCTACACTATTGGCCTTGGCCGAATTTTGTGATAAGTAAATATCTAGATATTTATTTTTTGTTTCATTAAATTAAGCTTTATCAACTTGCAAGCTTTATCATCAAACCATTTAATGAATTTGTTAAAGTAAAATAAAGCAACTAAAAGTATTTCCATAATCATCACAACTTTAAAATATTTATATTTTAATTAATTTAATTATTTAATAATTACATAAGTTAATAACTATTTAAATATAAATATATTAAATAGATGTATTATATTTACATTAAATATCAAATACATATATATATATAATATATTTTTATGATATTAGTCAAATATCTCAATTGACATTTAATTCATGTGTATTTGATAAAAATATCATTAAATACAAATACACAAAAATTAGGAAATATAATTAGGTCCTTTCACATGTATTTCTCATTTAACCTTTAAACGACTTATAAATATTCAATATTATTTATAAATATTGCCTTAGTGCTCTATCAGTATATTTCATTAGTGAGACTCTCTAGATTCAGGCATATCCATCACGAAATCCAATTTCCTGTCCATAATTTACCCACCCGTAAATTATGATGACCACGAAAAAACTCGCTGAATCATACATGCCGAGGTCATGGAAAATGTATAATTCCCCCATCACATGTATTTGAATATATCCCAGAGATATAGATGTAAGCTTCAAATCTCTATAGGGACTATCCCATCGACATCTTTATTAACAATCTCAAAAAGAGAGCACTTAGAACTGACTTCTAAAGTGTACCACGGGCCCATGGTTTTTATCTGATTGCTAATCATATATGGACTACCTATGCTCTGTACACAAAACTTACGGATCCTATCTCGACATACAGAGGATACCCTGAAGATCTATCACACCCAACGAACTGTTGGATAATATGACCCATAGCGTCACTATTTGCACAGATCTGTGTTGTTGTAGCAAATTAACTATGTAATAAGGAAATTGCACTCTCATCATTTGTGATTAGATCACCAAAGATATATAAATGAAGAGAGGTCCCTATGATTAGTTCCTGGATTGAGATGATATGAGACAGTATCAGTCCACGAAGGATTATCATTAAATATCCCTAGCCGTAGTATTATCGAGACTGGACATCGATAATGCGGAATAGGCTAGTATTGCACTTGTGCGCGTTGTGAGGGCACAACGGCATAGTTCTCATATATATAAGTGTTGGAGACTTATGCAAGTGCGATAGGAGGTCGTGTTTCACCGATGGTACAGGAAACAGCTTCGCTCTGGATAGACCCCTCGGAATCCCATTGGTATTATGACTATGTGTCTATGGGAGGCCGAAATCGAGGTAGGTGTGTATAGTCTTAACCTGAGACTTGCATCGCTAATACTTACGATAATCGATAAACTTTGGTTTTGGTGGTTGGGGACCCTGACCAGGTTCTGTGTCTACCACTTCTGGGTTTATCAGAGAATCGTAGAGTATTGGGTGTGATGTTGAGACGGAAGTATCACTCCAGTCATATTGGAGATGATGTCACGCAGGATACGGTATTAGTGCTCTTAAGTGATGCGCATCCAATCGTGATATTATGACCAGGTCATGAATATCTGATTATAGAGACTAGTTACCAGACATCCGATATGTGTTTCGGACGGGGTAGACACTTATCCAGCCCCAGCCCTAACACGTGACTATCTGATACTGGGCCGATACGCACAATACTACGGTATACTACGCTTGATATAGATCCTTATTCCTGTAAGGATGTTTCCGGAGAATTGGATAGACATGGTGTTTTGCTAGAAGCCAACCTTGTCTTGTAAATCGGTAAAACGTAGTACGAGGTACTTACGTGTTCGGACAGTCCGACGACCGATTTGACTGCCAACATATCCGGGGATCTCATGGGTCGCTTCCCAAAGATTCACCGATGACGTATGACTCGCACTTATATTAATCTGGGATTAATTAGAAGAGAGAGAGAAAATTAATCTGGGATTAATTGCGAAGATATTTTATCTAGGATAAAATAACGATTAAAGAGAGAGAAACATTAATTTGGAATTAATCGAGGAATTAATATATTTGATATATTAATCGAAATTGGATTTCGACGCGGAATTAAAATTAGATTTTAATTCGGGCGAACGAATTAATTTAGAATTAATTCGTTAGCGACGTGAATAGTGATTTCGCTTGGCGTAATCGTTTAATTACGACGCAAGGAAAATTCGTTAATTTGGAATTAACGAACCCGAGCCCGAGATTTTTACGAGCGCATTCGTATTTAGAATTCGAGTGCGGCACGTCAAATCAAGCGTCAAATCGCTAGTCGCATCTAGCGTCACATCAAGCGTCAAATCATGTCACTTTGAGTGATGTGACAATTGATTGGATTGATTGATTGATGTGACAAAAGTCATGTGACTTGATTTGACAAAAAGGTGATGTGTGTACTTGACATAAAGCAAATTGCTTTGAAATGAATTTCAAATGAAATTCATTTGGCATTTGATGCTTAAATTAAAGTCAAAAACCGAAATTGTAAACAAAATGCATCACTTTTCATTTTCCCTCCTCTCTCTCCTCTTCTTCCTTCTCCTCTCTTCACGCCATTTCTTCTTCTTCTATGGCAGTAAACTGCCGAGCATAATGAAGATAAATGGAGGGAAGCAAGTGAGTTTTGTGGCAAAACAAGAGTGCTAGCACACTCCGGGTTCAATGCTAAGGTGATAGGGAAGTTTACCCATGAGCCGGGAACGTTTTGATGAAGCTTAGAGCTCGTTTTTGATGTTCAAAATGGCCGAAACCAGTGAGATATTCTGCTACTGCGTGAGCAGTCAAGTGGGCAGTGAATTCGTTTTTTGTTGCCAAATCGTTCTCCAACCGCTCGATGTATGTATTCCGCACTTCCGTCGTGTATTCACTTGATATTCATGCTTGAGTTTTGATCTTGGGACCTTGAATAAACTCCAACAATGGTATCAGAGCTTAGGTTAAAAGCATGAAAAGTTAGGGATAAAATTTGGGCAAACTTGATTGTGAGCATGATAAATGAAATTGGATGGATTTGTATGCTTAATTGTGTTTGTATTGATGATTGATTATGTCAATTTGAAGAAAATTTGATTGGATCAATTTTTCCCCAAATATCCTCCTTGGCCGAAAATGATATGCATTTTATGTCTTGGGATTTTTTGATTTTTGACAATTGGAAGTGTTGGAAATCATTCGGGATGATGATTTAACGTCGATTGCGGAATCAATTGGATTGAATTCGATTTGGACGAAAAATCCCCAAATTGCCAAGTATGTCATGAAACTTTAAATTGGGAAAAATGAAATTGAGCATGCAATTATGAAATTGGATGATTAAGTGTGCTTAATACATGTTTAATTGAAGATTGGTTGGATCAATTTGATTAAATATTGTTTAGAACAAATTTCCCCAATTTTGAATGTATGTCATGAAACTTTAAATTGGGAAAAATGAAATTGAGCATGCAATTATGAAATTGGATGATTAAGTATGCTTAATACATGTTTAATTGAAGATTGGTTGGATCAATTTGATTAAATATTGTTTAGAACAAATTTCCCCAATTTTGAATGTATGTCATGAAACTTTAAATTGGGAAAAATGAAATTGAGCATGCAATATGAAATGGATGATTAAGTATGCTTAATAATGTTTAATTGATGATTGGTTGGATCAATTTGATTAAATTTTGTTTAGAACAAATTTCCCCAATTTTGATGTGTTGGCCGAATAGGAATATGCCCTAAATCTTGGTAATTTTGTTTCGTTGATCATTGGATGACTTGAAACGATTGAGAGTATGTTGATTTGATGTCGAATTGGTTTTAATTGGATTGAAACAAATCGGACATGTAATTGACCTTATTGCCAAGAATAAAGTAAAGCATGTAATGAGTTTGATTTTAATCTTAACGTGTTAGACATGTGATGATGAAATTGAGCATGATTAATTAGCCTAATTGTGTTTTGGAAATAATAGTTTAGGTGATTAATCATGATATACACTTTAGGTAATTAAATTGCGAGATTGGATTTGTGTAATTTAATTAATAAGGCTAATTTTGGGAATTGAGCTTGAATAGTTGTAAATGGGCTTATTGGGCTTTGTTATACAAAGTTAGGTTTAGGCAAAATTGGTTGGATCCAATTAGGCCCAAAACCGCTACCATAAAGCCCAAATGCGACTTATGGACCTTAAAGTTTAATTGGGCCTAATGGGCCAAGATTGATTTCTAGGCTTATGGGGTAACTCCCGGATTGGATTTTGGTTATTTGGTTTGACACGAATTGACCAAAAGTCCACACCTTAAGAAATTAATTAAAAGCCCATTAGACTTTAATTAAACTAATATTGGATATTCATCGGGCTTTGAGACCCGAAACGATTAAATTTGGAATTTAAGTCGTAAGGTTCGTAAATAAAGTGTAAGATTTAATTTGGAATTAAATAATTGGATTAGTATTAAATACATATTAAATTAGATTTAATTATGTAGTTTAATTTAATTCAAGAATTCGTACTTTAAGTACTTGTTCGCAAAAATGAGTTTGACTCGAACAAAATCAAATCGTTTTTTGAACATTGGATGATCACTAATAATCAGATTAATTAATTGGATTAGATTGATTGATAACATGCTTGAGTGAATACATGGTTGCGATGCATGAATAATGTATATCGGATGGATATTAGTCGGGTGGGGCAATTTTGGAAATTGTAATAAATTTGATTTATAAATTGGACCTGCGTGTCCAGCCTTATCACCTTTGTTCTCTTTGTATTCTCTTCTCACCTATTCCCCTCTATGTATATGAGGTTTCTTTAGAAGTG
>SKCR01052268.1:0-21432 GCA_019454045.1 Zanthoxylum bungeanum | reverse complement strand
CAAGGAAAATTATATGGACCGAGTTGACTCGGCCACGTCAGCTCCTGATGTTGGGTGGATATCTGAACTGTGAAGTGAACTAATATACCAGCGTCGTTCCAGTTACAGTTCCGTTTTGATTGTAATTTTTTGGCTTGCTAATTATGGGTATCATTTAAAAACCTGGGTAGCCTTTGATTCTTCCGAATTTTGTGAAAATGTGACGTTAAATTTGGATTTTGCCGTGTAAATATTCGGATGGTAATTGAGATCTACGGTCGCCGTTTTGTGGATCAAAATTTCAAAATCGCAGCTTTTTGTATATAGAGAAGGATTTGTTAGGGCTGCCGAAAGAAACGGGTAGCGGTTTGTTTCTGCATTTTGTCTTATGAATTGTATTTTTCGTTTCCTTTTTAACATTCTTGCCTAATTTTCTCGTGGAATTATCCCTTCTTTGTTTTGTACAAAAGGATAATGGAAGAAAGATAAAATCTAATGATAAAATGTCAGTATAATAATGTTAAAAAGTAAATATTTTGTGAATAATTTTTATCATTTTTTATTATAAGAGTACAAATATCATTTTTCTACTATAAAAATCATTTTTCTGCGTTGTTTTTATCTTCTGCTTTATGTGTGGGTAATGATTTCATTAGTAATTTATTACCCGTGTGAATATTTGCTGAAAAAAATAGGGCTTTATTTTGCTATATTGATCGAGATCGAGTTATTAAATTAAGGGTCATGCTAATGTTTTCAGGGCAATCGTTAAGAATTTGTTTAAGGAAAATTTTGACATTATTTTTATAGAGAATGAAAAAATTGTCAAAATATTAATGATTTTTTTCTTTTTCTTATAAAATTTTTCTTTAAATAGATTCTTAATTAATGTTCTTACGATACTCATTGGCATTTCTCATAAATTAATATACAATTTCAGCTTTTCTTAAAAGAAGATCATCAGGGATTCTCTAGTTGACTAATGGGATTAAGATATGACGTCTTAGGTGTGGAATAGTAACCCGTCATCATCTTTGGATAATCTTTTAATTTATCTCTTTGGTGGCACTGGGTTTTTTACTATAGGCATGCTTGATTAGAATCCTGATGTGACGGTTTTGAAAAATCAACGACTGTTTGCTTCTGATTCAGTTTGATAGGTTTTAAATTTAATAGAGTAATGATGCACCTATAAATCAGTATAAAAATTAAGATATGATCAAAAAAGTCAAATAATATTTAATTAAAAAATAAATAATTTTTATTTTTTTTGTGATTTGGTGTTTATTTATGTAAATGTATCATTTTTTAATTTAATAAGGGAGGTATAGAGTAATTAAATAAATTTTAAAAGTGGCGGACAATGTGGGCGGTAATTCCAATATTGGATTCCATTGTTGGAATGAATTTTCAATTTCTAAGGAAATCATCTACAATTAAGACACGAGGAATCCTAGCAATCCCACCGTCTGATTCATCAGATAATCATCAAAATCGTTTTCTCTGTGTGTTGCGAGATACTTTTGGGTTGTTGAGGAATCATCAACGGCCGTGATTTGTTCTGTCTTTTCCCCTTTACAACATGATGCAGGGTACAAAAGCCTTGACTCGTCTAATATGAGGAAATCAACGACTGTGATCGCATCACGCGAGGTCTCCGAAACCGAACGCAACCAGACGAGAACGAGCTGGCCGCATGAACAAATAAGCACACAATAAATCTACAACGCACCAAATAGAGGGCTACTTCTTCCCCTCTCCTGACATATTCCCCTCTTATTTCCCTTCTCAAATTACAAAAAAAAATTTCTCTTTACAAATTAAAACTTTTATATAGGGGTGTTCATAGGGTCAGGTCAACCCGCGATCCGATCCGACCTGACGTGACCCGACCCGACCCGCGCGGGTCCAAAAAAAATTACAAATTTTCGACCCGACCCGAAATTTTCGGGTTGGACAACGGGTTTGATACTAAAACCCGACCCAACCCGACACTATAGTATTTATATTATTTTCTAAAATTTTTTATTATTTTTATTATTATTTTGAAAGTTTTTTCTTTTATTTCATTTGTTTATTATTTTTGTTGTATTAAAATTTTATATTTATGATAATTTTTAAAACATAAAATAATAAATATTTGTATTTCAAAATAATTGTAGACGCTGGTTTTCGCCCGAGGTCTACAATTGAGATTTCGTGAGGATGGGGCACTGGCGATCCTGCAAAACAAAGAGGTAGAGTGAGCGGGAGTAATGCCCACCGGTGTGGTGGGTGCCGGGGGCACTCCGACGCTCAAGTCAGTGAAGGTATTAAGGAATTGGAAAGTGGGAAGTCAAAGGTTGGATACTACCTTAAGCTTCGTAGGGTGCCGTGAGGGCGGTCAGTCGGAGGTATGATGAGCTTGAGGATGTCTCAAAGCTGTGAGTAGGAGTGCTAGAAGTTGAATCCCATTTTCTTCTGGACCCTCTTCTCTTATATAGATGCCTCTGTGTGCATTTACTGCTCTTTGATTGTTTGTCCGTTGGGCGTCGATAACGGTTGACTTCATGAGGGGGTTTATTATGTTTTGCCCGTTGTAGGCTGGCAACTGTTGAGTTTATGAACTTAGGCGCTACGTGGGCGGGCCTCTGGATGGTCCTTCGGTTACGGGTGTTGGTGCTCATCGGGCCTGGGCCGACATTATGTCTTTGGGGTTTGATTAGGAGGCTTCAGGGGTGCGTCCAGTATTGGGCCTTAAGCAAAATGACGAAACTACCCCTGGACCAAATTTGGCCCGTACAGTTTGTCCCCTACTCTCTAAGTCAAGAGTCATTGGCTTGGAGAGTACTTAACGCATGTGTCGCCTGGGACGAGGCCATATTATGTAGCTGTAGTCGAGCGTTGATGCTGCCTACTAATTGAACCAAATGAATGTCAAGTTATCAACTTGAGTCTACAAGAGCCATCGGGGAAGTACCCAATTGTTTGGACCCAATGAAGGTCAGTATATCAGTCATACGACATGTGCCCTCCATGTCAATAAGTTGACTCGAAATGAGTCTATGGGGGATGTCCCCGGTCGGCTGGACTTGCTTAGGCCAGGAAGGTATTAGTCATACGACATGTGTAATCCATGTCTACAACTTGACTCGACATGAGTCCATGGGGGATGTCCTCGGTCGACTGAACCAGATTGAGGTTCTGGATATAAGTCATACGACATGTGTAATCCATGTCTACAACTTGACTCGACATGAGTCCATGGGGGATGTCCTCGGTCGACTGAACCAGATTGAGGTTCAGGATATAAGTCATACGACATGTGTAATCCATGTCTACAACTTGACTCGACATGAGTCCATGGGGGATGTCCTCGGTCGACTGAACCAGATTGAGGTTCAGGATATAAGTCATACGACATGTGTAATCCATGTCTACAACTTGACTCGACATGAGTCCATGGGGGATGTCCTCGGTCGACTGAACCAGATTGAGGTTCAGGATATAAGTCATACGACATGTGTAATCCATGTGTCTACAACTTGACTCGACATGAGTCCATGGGGGATGTCCTCGGTCGACTGAACCAGATTGAGGTTCAGGATATAAGTCATACGACATGTGTAATCCATGTCTACAACTTGACTCGACATGAGTCCATGGGGGATGTCCCCGGCCGACTGAACCAGATTGAGGTTCAGGATATAAGTCATACGACATGTGTAATCCATGTCTACAACTTGACTCGACATGAGTCCATGGGGGATGTCCTCGGTCGACTGAACCAGATTGAGGTTCAGGATATAAGTCATACGACATGTGTAATCCATGTCTACAACTTGACTCGACATGAGTCCATGGGGGATGTCCCCGGCCGACTGAACCAGATTGAGGTTCAGGATATAAGTCATACGACATGTGTAATCCATGTCTACAACTTGACTCGACATGAGTCCATGGGGGATGTCCCCGGTCGACTGAACCAGATAAAGGTTCAGGATATAAGTCATACGACATGTGTAATGCATGTCTACAACTTGACTCGACATGAGTCCATGGGGGATGTCCCCGGTCGACTGAACCAGATAAAGGTTCAGGATATACTCCATACAAGAGTAGTCAAGGTCTTCAACTTTGTCATATGGCATTGCTTGCAAATTCAAAACCACAATCAAGGTAAGTATATAAGGAGAATAACGGTACCTGTCGTCTGGAGGATTTGTCGAGTGACTAGTCAATTGCTCTTCAATATAAGAACCATACTCTGTTTAACTGAAACAATGAGTATCCTTTACATGCCTGTTGTGTCGATTGGGCAGAAGGCTGATGATGTCCCATATGGAGTATGTTTCATTAACTTATGTATCAAGATGACCATTCATATTGATGAAAGTACATGGGAGTTTACAATTTACAAGATCTGATGGAGGTCTAAGAAAGTTTTCATTCTACTATGCTTGAATAAGGTACATCAGAGTTTATACTCTACAAGACCCAATGAAGTTCCAAGAAAGTATACATACTCCACTATATCTTATGAAGGTTCATGGAGTCTTCATATGTGATGAAGATCCACGGGGGTTTTCATTCTTCATTCTACATGATCTAATACGAATCAATGAGGATCTTTACCCTACTAGACCTGAAGAAGGTCTATGAGAGTCTTTCCTTCTCATACTACTAGTTCTGAAGGTCCATGATACTATTGTCGAGTGGACCACCAAATGGACCTGATGGAGGTCCATAAGACACAATCTAATGAACCTAATGAATATCTATGAGAATCTTCATACCACAAGACTTGATGAAGGTCATAAGACTACTATCAATTTTTTTTATTTTTTTTTTTTAAAAAAAAAAAATAGAACAGTTCCACGCTTGCTCAACGCATCATTTGCTTCGAACGACAACACATTTTCTATTTTTACCCTCACCTCCCTCAGTCTCCGAAGCTTGTGAGGTCCTCCCAATCGAGCATATGAAGTGTAGTAAAACATCCATGGGCCAACAACTCCTTCTTCCCAGATCACACGGGCTTCTCTTCTGCTTGCGACTACACATCATGTAATATGGAGAGTAACATTGTTCCGACCTCCAATGTCGAGGACTCCCACAGATCAGAAGCATACCAAATATATTCAAGTACCATTCGTGCCAATGCCTCACGTGGACCATATTCTAGTAAACGACAGGAAGATGAATAATGATAGAGAAGAGAATATTAGCGTGTGGAGGAATCTCATTGGCAATATGCATATTGGCTTCAATCACTTTGTCAGCTACAGTCTCCTTCAATTTTGGCTGCAGTGTGCTCGTCGTTATTCATTCGACTCATGGTAAAAGCTTGTGGATTGTTTCGTTTGGATGTCTTAGTGGAGGCATGCATGTTGGCTAGTGGCTGACGCAACTTGGATGGATGCTCGTCCATTGGCTTGAGGTATACAAGTTGGCTGGAGCCATGTACGTTGGCTGCATACACGTAGGTTGGAAACAGGCAAGTTGGCTGGTGACACACATGTCGGCTGGAGGCATCCATGTCGGCTGGAGGCATGCATGTTAATTAGGACTGACATAGGCTGCGTGGCTTGCTTATCTTCGGTGTGAAAAGTCTTCTCTCATGGGCTGACTGAATGGGCTAGCTGGGAAAGTAGGGGCATGAAGAGTGGGCCAACTGACAAACGTGAGACCCCAAGCTGCAAATTCAGGTGGGCATATTTCTTCAAGTGGTGTCAGTGTGCTTTTGGCATGTGGGACTTAGCTTGTTTTTTGCAGTGCACATGTCGACTCAACCGTGGAGATACCAACCTGGGCCATATATATCTGAAATCTGGATGACTTATTATAATCCTCTACATGGCCAACTTTTTTCTCTCTCTCCATGGCTTCACGTGTTGGGCATGCTAAGGGTTCTTTGAACCAGTGGGCTTTCAAGCCCATGTCTGCAATTCTTTACAGCGTAGGCCATAAAAACACTTTATTTTTATTTTTATTATTTTTGAGTGGACTTACTCTTCACGTGTATTATCTTCTCTGACCCTTGCATACGACTTTGTTATTAGAGTTTTTGAATGGAGATTTGGTGAGTGGGGCATTTATTGGGCAATAAGTGCGTTGATGCCATTCTGACCCTACTAGGCCTTGTAGCCTCAATCAATCGAAATGCTAATCCCACGTGTTGGCGCTTTGTCGACTGGAAGATGCCTCATTTTCATGTTGAAGTGATGAAGACCAAAACAATTGATTTGATGAACTAAAGACAAAGGTAACTTTGGACAAGATGCACGGTGTAGCCCACAGCCGACGTATGTCTATGACTCTGTGCATGTGGCCCACTTGGTGAATGATATATAACGTGTATACGGCTCATGCTTGATGATTGGCGGTGGTGTATTTGTTTAATCTGGTTAGACAAGTAGCATAATTGGCTTCAAACAGAATTTGTTTGGGTTCGCTGAAACTTTATTGTTGGCGTTTGGGCCCAATCTAGTAAATTGAGTTTTGGGCTTGTCATCACAACTTGTTGGCTTGCGATTGGGTTGTGATAGGGCTGTATTATAAAGTTATCGGCTAGGGTAACTGAGGCTGTTTAATGTGGATTTTATTCTAAGGAATAAGACAATCTTCCCGTTCATGTCGTCCGGAAGAGATAACATTCTTCCATGTCCTTTGGAGCAGACGACATTCTGTCAATGTAGACTGGGGAAGATAACATTACAACAATGTCGTCTGGAGGAGATGGTAAATATTCGTATCATCCGGAAGAAAAGATCTTCGTGGTTAGGAAAAGATGGCAATTTTTGGATGTGGGAGGAGTTGATGAACACCTTGTCGTATGGGAAAATGACTATCCTTTAATGTCCTCTGAAGGAGGAGATAACAATCACCCGACGTAGTATGAAGTTATTAGCAACCTATTTCGTCATATAGGTAATTGGGCTATGTCTTATCTAATGGTACCACAGTCAAGCTAAGTTTTCTTCAATCTCATGTCGAATGAGATCTTAAACAAATGTCAAAGCTTATTATGTAGGGTGTCGAGTGGAATCTTTAGCAAGTGATAAGCTACATAGGGTAATATCAATTGGGACATCCTCGACAACACTCTAATACCGAGTGGGGCATCCCTAACAAGTTATATACCAGACATTGTGAATGCCGACTGAGCCATCCATAACCGTTACATAGTTGTAAATTATTGTGTCGACTGGGACACCCATAGCAAGTTTCATATTATAAATTGTAATACCAACTATGACACCTATTACAAGTCCCAAGCCACATTTTGATGTCGACTGAGACACCCATAACAATTATCAACTACACGGTGTAGTATCGATTGGGACATCCATAATAAGTCCCAAACAATGACATATATTATAAGTCTCGTGTCTTTCTGGTGTTGGCTAAGACATTATTAAAAGTTCAAGCCATACCTGGTTGTATAGACCAAGATGTCCACGCCAAACACATCGCTTCATTACGAGGTAAATGGTAGGAAATATAGTTCCATTGAAGGGAGGCGTCTTGTTCCTGGAGAAGATGGCATCGTATGTATGACGTTGAGATTCATCTATGTCAACTGATGAATACAAAAATCTCCAAATGTAGTGAGATGTTGATAACGATTCTTCTGCGTAGTCTGATTTCAGGTAGGTAGGTGGAGAGAGAATTGCTCTTTTGGACTCTCGCATTCCTTTCGCATGGAGGAAGTGATATGGAGAGATATGGTTTCTTCTTTGATGATCATAAGATCTAGAGTTTGCTCATTGCGTGATGCATACGAGTATGGGAATGATCGTAGGTGGTGAGATATTTGTCTGCTTTGAATCGCTAAGGCCCCACGGTGGGCGCCAAATTGTAGACGCTGGTTTTCGCCCGAGGTCTACAATTGAGATTTCGTGAGGATGAGGCACTGGCGATCCTGCAAAACAAAGAGGTAGAGTGAGCGGGAGTAATGCCCACCGGTGTGGTGGGTGCCGGGGGCACTCCGACGCTCAAGTCAGTGAAGGTATTAAGGAGTTGGAAAGTGGGAAGTCAAAGGTTGGATACTACCTTAAGCTTCGTAGGGTGCCGTGAGGGCGGTCAGTCGGAGGTATGATGAGCTTGAGGATGTCTCAAAGCTGTGAGTAGGAGTGCTAGAAGTTGAATCCCCTTTTCTTCTGGACCCTCTTCTCTTATATAGATGCCTCTGTGTGCATTTACTGCTCTTTGATTGTTTGTCCGTTGGGCGTCGATAACGGTTGACTTCATGAGGGGGTTTATTATGTTTTGCCCGTTGTAGGCTGGCAACTGTTGAGTTTATGAACTTAGGCGCTACGTGGGCGGGCCTCTGGATGGTCCTTCGGTTACGGGTGTTGGTGCTCATCGGGCCTGGGCCGACATTATGTCTTTGGGGTTTGATTAGGAGGCTTCAGGGGTGCGTCCAGTATTGGGCCTGAAGCAAAATGACGAAACTACCCCTGGACCAAATTTGGCCCGTACAATAATTAATTCATTAAAAAAAATTTATACTGACCCGACCCGAACACGATCAGGTTCCACCTTCGCGTGACCCGACCCGCGACCCAAACTTCTCATGACCCGACCCGATCGGGTCTCACAAAATTTCAAAAAACTAGACCCGACCCGTGAACACCCCTACTTATTTCATATAAATTTTTTTTTTTTAATTTATATTTTTTTTACTTTTTATATATCTATTTTTTTTTGTTTAATAAATATTACAAATTTCTTATTTATTGTTATTTTTTTGTGTTCATTTATTCATTTAATTTTTTTGATTCTTTATTAATTTATTTATCAATTTTTTCTTCTACTTATTTAATAGTATTTATATATTTATTTAATATATATCTTTTATTTTGTGTTTATTTATTTTATTTTATTTTAAATCTTTACTAATTTATTTAATAGTACTTATGTATAATAGAATATATGTAGCAATAATTTTCCAAAATATATAAAAACATAAATTCTAAAAAAGAAAAGAATTTAAAAGTAAATAAAAGGAAATATATAATGGGATATTATGAGGAAGAAAATTGAAGAGAGATGATAAATGAGGTAAATAAATAGTGTTAGATAAATTAATTTTTTTATTATATATAAATAGTGTTAAATAAATTAAAAAAAAAATTAAATGAATAAATGAACACAAAGTAAATAATAATAAATAAGAAATTTGTAATATTTATTAACCATATTAAAATAATAGATATATAAAAAGTAAAAAAAAAATTAAACTTAACAAAAATAAACAAATTAATTTATAAAATATAAATATTTAATTAATAAAATAATATAAATATAATATCTATAGATTAATACATATATATAATTAATTTTGGAAAAAAGAATAAAAATATAATTTGAAAAAGAGATAAGGGAGGGGGATTAGAAGTAATTTTCCACCAAATATAATCTGTCTGTACGGAGGGAAGGTGGGAGAATCACGTTACTGAACAGTAAAATATCTGTAACCGTGGTTGTTGTCACAGTGAGCTGGCAGGTGACAAGTAAATCCAGTAACCGACAATATTATTTAGATTATCACGCGTGGTATGGCTCTCCTTTTCCTCTCAAGAATAGATCCCCGTGATTTTGACTTCGCTTTTCTTTACTTAGAATGATGGGAGCTTCGAGATTATCCATTAGGTGTTTTTTTGTGTGTTGTCCTCATATGGTAATTCCATGCTATAACACGTGACCTAAAATTTGGCTCATGATTCAGTAAGGAAACTTACAAAGGGAAAGATTATTGTTGATGATGTTTTCAGGTCCTATGATATTTAAGTAATACGGCAGAGGTAAAAAGGGGAAATTTCATTCTTGGTCAGGATCATTAATACCGAAACGACCACATGAATGAGGGGCCGAGTACTTTATGATCGATAAACCGACCGCTTAAGATCGGATGACCGGGCATTATCAGATCGATAGCAGCATTCTCAGTTCAAAAGACCATCATGACCGACCTCATGAAGACCGAGAACATGGCGAGATATGCTCCAGAAGATAAGACATCATATTTTTACGGATAAGAAGATAAGTTATCCTACTTTCATGAGGAAATGTTGATAAGTCAGTGTCCTAATAGGATATGGGAGTTGAATGAGTCAGTGTCCTAATAGGATATGGGAAGTGAATTTAGTTTTAAACTAGGAATCCTTATAAGAAAAGTAATCTGATTTCTTTACTAGTATAAATAGAAGGGGAATGTATACGTGAAAGGCATCAATATCATTATCACCAAAACTTGTAAACGCAAGAGATATCAGAGAAGCATATCTCAGTAATAAAAGTATCATTCAATTTGTGTCCGTGGACGTAGGTGGATCTAATCCGTCGAACCACGTTAAATCTCTTTGTCGATTGGCGTATTTATCTGTCTTTTGCCAAATTTTCTTTTGGTTCCCCCATAACCGAACAAATTCACTATTGAGGGAGGATTGTCTCGGGAGTAAAAAACCTTTATTGCCCCTGAGACCAAAATCCGCCGTCAACAGTTGGCGCCGTCTGTGGGGACCTCCAACAAAAAGCATCTCGCGTATTAAGACGATGACAGAAGGTGGAAATCGCCAGTCGTCGGGGAGTCCAACAGCAGAATGGATGGAGAAAATAGAGGAAAATATGAGGAAAGAAATGGAGGAAAATCAAAACCTGTTGAAGTCCATGATAAACAGATTGGAGATGATAGAAGAGACGAATAATGAGAGGCTTGAAGCCGGAGCCAGTTGGAGGAGAGGCGAAATAGCGGAAGGAAAAAGGGTCGCAGATGTGAGTGATAACGATGAACCAAGGAGGAAGGGTCCCTACGGGATGAGGTCCGTAGTGGTAGAAAAGATTTACAAACGGAGGATATGTGGGAAGAAGAAGAAGAGAGACAGTCGCCAGATTCTTCCTATGATGGCCCCCACGACACCAGAATGTGAGATAGGAAACATGGTGAAACAGGACGGGAAGACTCAAGTCATGAGGAACGCCGCAACCGTGGTGACAGACGCGAAGGAGGCCGCGGGAGGCGGCATAATGACGCAAATGGCAGTATAAAGTCTTGGTTAAGAAAAGAAATGGCCAAGTGGGGAGTAAACCCCAAAACTGATACAATAGATACTCGGGACGTCGAGGTAGAATCTCCATTCACAGAAGAAATAAGGTCGGCAAAATTCCCAAGACGTTTCAACATGCCATCCATGACGCCCTACAAGGCCATTCAGATCTAAAGTCTCATATTGAAAGTTTCGTCCTATTGATGGAGGTCCAATGGGTAGTAGGGGATGCCATTTGCAAAGTATTCCCCCTAACCTTGGGCGGGTCTGCCATTCTGTGGTTCAGAAGTCTTGCCCCGGGAAGCATCAATAGCTTCGCTAAACTCAGAAGGTCATTTGTTCGACACTTTAAAGGGGCATGCGTCCCAAAGAAGACAATCGGGGAATTAAGGCTCATGAAACAGGGGGACGATGAACCCTTGAAGGTTTTCATTGAGCGGTACCATAGCATGGTGCTCGAGGTCGGAGGATATGAGTCGCTCGAGGCCTTGGAGAGTTTGAAGGGAGCCTTAAAAATCGGAAAGCTGTGGACTCACCTGAGGATCCAGGGTACACCAGATTATGCCACCGCTCTGGAAACAGCCCGGAAATTTGTTTTGTTAGAAGATGATGAGAGAATCACTCGGAGGGGGACGGCTATCAGAGAGAGGACGACGAGAGCAAAAGCTCTCCGCATGCCAGATAGGGAGTTCAAAAAACCACCCCCGAGGCGAAGGGAATTCAAGCCGGTATCTCGGGACAACCAAGAAAAGAAAATCTCGACCCAGGTAAACCATGTGGCCAGGGAAGAGGCATACATTCCTCTGAATAAACCACTGGGGCAAATCGTCATGGAAATCCAGGGAAAATATCCATTGATAAACCCGATCTCAGGAGATTCCCGCCAGACAAGAGGAATAATAAATCCTATTGCGTGCATCATATACTTCGGGGGCATACAACGGATGAATGCCAAGACCTACATGAGCAAATGGAAGACCTGGCGCGGAATGGGTATTTGAACAATTACATTAACCATGAAGTTATGGCGGCCAGACAGAGAGCACATGGCCGACAGATGAATGTTATCGCAGGGCGGAAAAACACTGGCCGAGGATTCTAACCGGTCAAGGAAAAATTATAGATGGACTCAGGGGTCGGAAGTGTTAGAAACAGAACGGGCCTCGGGAATACAATATGGTCGGCCAGTACCAATAATGTTCACGGATGAGGATGCTCGAGAGGTAAATTTCCCTCATGATGATGCGTTAATAATCAAGGCGACAATCGGCGGTTCTGAGGTAGACAGAATCCTAGTGGATCCCTGGAGTGCGGTGGATATAATCTCCAAGGAGGCTTTAGAAGGCCTTGGTGTGGAGTATGTGACCGGCGTAAACACACACGTATAACGCAAGCGCACGTATCGTTCAAGTAGTATAAAAATATCGATCCCACGAGGACTTAATTCCTACTGTTGTTATTAATTATTGAATCTATTTATTTACAAATATCTAATTGAGGTTGAAGAGAATGATTGTTTGATTGGTTGAAAGTGGTTTTACAAAAATAAATAAATAAATAAAAAGACAAAAGAAAATACTAAGGAAAATAACAAAAGACACAAAGATCTAGGGTTGTGATTTATTCCAATACCATTATAAAGATGAAGTGATTATTTTATAGTTAGGAAATACAATGATTTATTAACCTGGAACACGAAATTATGCGAAAGCATCTGTCGATGGTCAGACACAAATATCCAGTATAACCCAATTGAACCATATTCCTATGTCAACCACATTATCTGGATTCATTAAGATTAAGTTCCAATTATGGCTACCCTCGCCCGACAGGTATATTCCTATCCTGTAAGGAAATCTATTAAAGGGTTATCTATCCTCAAGGAAGATCGTGGGCTATTGAGTCTAAGGTTTTAAACTTAAAATCCCTATGTCTAGTTCATTTTAAGTTTACCTAATCAATTTTATTAATGGTCAATTAATAAAAAGCATTAAGATTAAGACTCAATAAATAAATCTTTATATTACCCAAACTATAATCTAACCCTTATAAACTGGTGATATTGAAATTCATCACAACCCCAGATAACTATTTAGTTACAACACATAATTAGGGCTAGTAAAGACATAAAGTAAAAGACATAAAAGTAAAAGCTGAAAAGTAAATTACAATAAAATAAAATACTAAGGTAAAAGGAATTACTTTTACTACTACTAATTTAGATATCTCCCATAAAATAATATATAAACTTGTGATAAATTAACCAACCGACCAGTCTGGCGGTATCCTGATTAAGTCAAATTAAGTCCAACCAGCCATTAAGGCGGAACCAAAAATAAATTTACCAACCGACCAGTCTGGCGGTATCCGTGATTAGTCAGGTTTAAACCAGATTAAAATTAAATTACCAACCGACCAATATAGCGGTATTCCTTATTAAGTCAATATTTTAAATAGTTAATATATTATTTTTAAGGGAGATTAATCTAAATAGCAATAGTAGAAGAATTACCTTTCACCCTAGCTGGGGAAGTTACAACATCATGGTGAATAGTAAAAACTGTAAAAAGTAAAAAGTAAAAATTAAATTACTATTATTACAAAAAGTAATTAAAATTATTTACAAAACTAAAAATTAAAAACTAAAAATAAAAAATAAAAATTCTAGAGAGAGAAACTCTCTCTAGAGAGAGAAATCAAGAGAGAGAGAGGTGTCTTGAAAACTGAAAATTCGCGGTCTATTTATAGCAAAATTTTTCACTGTTCTAGCGTCGCGACGCTGGATTGTCGACGTGGCACAATGAGAAGGCGACACGTCATCAAGGCGGCTGACTGTTCACGCGACACGTGTCAAGGCGGCTAATTCTCAATTATTGTGATGACGTCATTGATGACGTGTCACTGTTCATGACGTCATTGGTGATGTCATGATGATGTGGCGTGCTGACGTGGCGATGACATGTCGCTGGCGTGTGTTGCAATTGTCGGCACAATAGGATTTCGACACGTGGCGACACGTGTCACGCTGTGATTGGCTGATGCTGACGTGGCATGACACATGGCAAAGTTGACTCGTTGACCGCTGACATGGCTGATGACGAGGCGACACGTGTCAAGTCAGAGTGTCGGCAGCATATGATGCTGACACGTGGCACGGCGCACGTTAGCAGATTCGTTGTGATGGTGACACGTGGCACGGCGCATTTTAGCAAAGTCAAAACTTCTCAAATTGTTGACCGTTGACCAGGCGCATGTTAGCATATCCGGCTCACGCTGGGCGTCGCGGCGCGCTGTGTTCCAGCGTCGCGACGCGCAGAAGACTAAAATATCCATGTTGACGCATTTTTGTCCGGTTTTGCCCCAAATTGCCTCCAGTGCTGTCCAAACTTTATTTATCTGCAAAATAACAATAAAACACATCAAAACGTTCATAAAACTCAAGAAACTATACAAAATATTAAGTTAAATGAGTGGGAAATAGTGATATAAATACCACTCATCAGTATGTGACTCTAACCGACGATGGGACTCCCCTATACGGCTTCGGGGGCTTAACGGTCGTCTCATTAGGAATGATACAATTGGCAATGACGATCGGAACCCGTCCCCGGACTCAGACAATTATGATAAATTTCACGGTAGTGGACTGCATGAGCAGTTACCAAGTCATTGTTGGTCGGCCTTTCATGATGAAGACAAAAGCTGCAATGTCTTGCTATTACTTAAAGTTGAAATTCCCAACCCGGGAGGGGATTGGAATAGCGTGCGGAAGCCAGAAGGTGGTTCGGAGCTGTTTCGCCACCCTCTCAAAGGAAACCTTTTGCATTGAAGCAGGTACCCCGGAAAAGACAAGGGAACGAAGACGAGGAAGAAGCAAGTGAAGATTCGGGTCCTCGGCCAAAGAAGGTTGCCCGATTAGGGGCAGTCGAGGAATTAGAGGAGATAGAACTTTTCGGACCTGGAAAGAATGTAAAAATAGGGGGAGACTTAGACGAGGTCCTGAAGCAGGATCTGTTGAAGTGTCTGAAAGAGTACCCAGACATCTTTGCATGGGGGCACGACGACATGCCCGGGATTGATCCGAAGTTCATCAATCACCGTTTGGCAGTAAGCCCATCACACAAACCGGTCAAGCAAAAAAGAAGAACCTTTAACCAGGAACAGTGCAGGGCAATGACAGCCGAAGTAGAAAAACTGTTGAAAGCTGGTTTCATCAGATAAGTGAAATACCCAGAGTAGGTATCAAATGTGGTATTAGTAAAGAAATCCAATGGAAAGTGGAGGATGTGTATGGATTTCACCGACCTCAATAAAGCGTGCCCGAAAGATAGCTTCCCACAACCAAACGTAGATCAGTTGGTAGATTCAACGGCTTGCCAGGGACTGCTAATCTTCATGGATGCCTTCTGACCGGCGTAAACACACACGTATAACGCAAGCGCACGTATCGTTCAAGTAGTATAAAAATATCGATCCCACGAGGACTTAATTCCTACTGTTGTTATTAATTATTGAATCTATTTATTTACAAATATCTAATTGAGGGTGAAGAGAATGATTGTTTGATTGGTTGAATGTGGTTTTACAAAATAAATAAATAAAAGACAAAAGAAAATACTAAGGAAAATAACAAAAAAAACACAAAGATCTAGGGTCGTGAATCATTCTAATATCATTTAAAAGATGAAGTGATTATTTTATGTTTGTGTAATAAATCAGTTTACTAACCTGGAACACTAAATTATGCAAAAGCCTCTGTCGATGGTCAGACGCAAATACCCAGTTTAACCCAATTGAACCATATGTCTATGTCAACCAAATTATCTGGATTCATTAAGTTTAAGTTCCAATTATGGCTACCCCCGCCCGACAGGTATATTCCTATCCTGTAAGGAAATCTATTAAAGTGTTATCTATCCTCAAGGAAGATCGTGGGCTATTAAGTCTAAGGCTGAAACCTAAAATCCCTATGTCTAGTTCATTTTAGATTTACTACATCAATCTTATTGGTGATCAGACAACAAGAAGCATTAAGCTTAAGATTTAATAAGTAAACCTTTAAATTACCCAAACTATAAAATAACCCCTTATAAACCAGTGATATTAGAATTCATCACAACCCCAGATAACTAATACATAACTAGGGCTAGTAAAAACATAAAAGTAAAAGACATAAAATAAAAGCTGAGAAGTAAATTACAATAAAATGCTAAGGTAAAAGGAATTACTTTTACTACTACTAATTTAGATATCTCCCATAAAATAATATATAAACTTGTGATAATATTACCAACCGACCAATCTGGCGGTATCCTGATTAAGTCAAATTAAGTCCAACCAGCCATAAAGGCGGAACCAAAATTAAATTACCAACCGACCAATATAGCGGTATCCTTTTTAAGTCAGTATTTTAAATAGTGGATATATTATTTTTAAGGGAGATTAATCTAAATAGTAACAGGAAAAGAATTACCTTTCACCATAGCTGAGGAAGTTACCTATTCATGATGAATAGTAAAAACTGTAAAAAATAAAAGTAAAAATTAAATAACTATTATTACAAAACGTAATTAAAATTATTTACAAAACTAAAAAAAAACTAAAACTAAAAATACTAAAAGAAGAGAGAGAAACTCTCTCTTTAGAGAGAATTGAAGAGAGAGAGAGGTGTGTCAATTCTGAAATCCGAAGCTGAATTTATAGGCAAAATTTGGTTTCTGGCGTCGCGACGCTGAGGGATCCAGCGTCGCGACGCTGGAACAGTGAGACGTGGCCCATTCGCTGCTTGACACGTGGCGAGGCGGCTAAGAGATCAGATCCTTATCCGATGACGTGGCACTGTTCATGACGTCATTGCTTACGTCACGCTGAGGGCGATTGTCGGCAGCGTTAGATCGCGACACGTGGCACGCCGCACATTAGCAAGTCCGTTGAGATGTCGACACGTGGCACGGCGCAAGATAGCATAGATGATGATTGTCGGCATCGTAGGATGGTGACACGTGGCAGGCGTAAGTTAGCAAATCATTCTGTGATGGTGACACGTGGCACGGCGCATGTTAGCAAAGTCAAACTTCTCAAATTGTTGACTTTTGTCCCGGCGCACGTTAGCATATTCGGCGCATGCTGGGCGTCGCGACGCAGAAGTGCTGGGCGTCGCGACGCGATAAATTACAAAAATGTCTTTTTCGTCCAATTTTCACCGTTTTGCCCCAAATCATCTCCAGAATGTCCTGAAACTTTATTTATCTACAAAATAACACAAACACAATCAAAACATTCACAAAACTCAAGAAACTATACAAAATATTAGGTTAAATGAGTGGGAAATAGTGATATAAATACCACTCATCACCTTCTCGGGATATAATCAGGTCAAGATGCATCCTTAGGACGAGGAGAAGACGACCTTTGTTACCAATCAGAGGCTTTACTGTTATAAAGTAATGCCCTTCGGATTGAAAAATGCGGGGGCAACCTTTCAAAGGCTGGTGAACAAGATTTTCAAGCCACTCATCGGCACATCGATGCTGGTATACGTTGATGATATGATAACAATGTCTAAAGAGCCAGGGTGTCACATGGCCGATCTAAAGAAAACCTTTGAATTGCTAAGGAAACATAATTTAAAGCTCAACTCGGAGAAGTGTACTTTCGGAGTGGCCTTGGGAAAGTTTTTGGGCTATATGGTAAGCTCTTGAGGCATAGAAGCAAACCCGCAGAAAATCCAAGCCGTTCTGGACTTAAAATCTCCCAGGACGATAAAAGAAGTGCAAAGCCTGACCGGTAGAGTGGCCGCGCTCAATCGATTTATTTCCCAAGCAACCGACAAGTGCCACCCCTTCTTCAAAGTCATCAAGAAGGCAAAGAAGGAAGTCAACTGGACGCCAGAATGCGAGGAGGCCTTCCTACAGTTAAAACAATACCTGAGGCAGCCCCCACTTCTGGCCAAACCGTCCCCAGGTGAGACCTTATACGTATATTTAGCTGTTTCAGAGCATGCAATAAGTTCGGTATTAGTACAAGAGGCCGATAAGGTTCAAAGGCCAGTGTATTATGTTAGCAAAGATTTACTAGATGCTGAGACCAGATATCCAGCACATGAGCTGGTCGCCTTGTCGTTAATCACTGCGGCCAAGAAGTTACGACCTTACTTCCAGGCCCATCCTATTGGGGTTTACACCAATTATCCTTTGAGGCAGATTTTACAGAAACCAAAGGTCTCGGGCATGTTAATGAAGTGGTCGGTATATTTGAGTGAACACGACATTTCTTACCTCCCAAGGGCAGCGGTAAAAGGGCAGGCCCTGACAGACTTTGTTGTTGAATTCACAGAACCCCAAATTCTGACCGTGGGGGAAGACAAATGGGAAATGTCAGTAGACGGATCCGCCAGCTCACAAGGTAATGGAGCCGGAATCGTATTGAAAAACGGTAAAGGATAAGAAGTACTGTTCGCCTTGAGATTCGCCTTCGAGGCCACAAATAATGAGGTGGAGTATGAGGCAATTTTAGCCGGTTTAAGGTTATGCACGGTGATGGGCGTCCACGACGTAGTTATAAGAAGTGACTCACAGCTGGCTGTTCAGCAGCTGAAGGGAGAATTCCAAGCCAGAGAGTCGAGTATGATAGCCTATTTAGCTGAGGTAAAAAGGTTGGTGGGGAAAATGAGGAATGTGAGCTTTGAGCAAATCGGCTGGGAAAACAACTGTGAGGCGGACTCTTTAGCACGGCTCGCATCTTCAATCAAATCGGAAAATCCCAGAATAGTCCCTCTAATATGCCTTTGAGAAAAAAACGTAGGAGAGCTCGAAGTAGAGGTATTGGATATGGAAAGCAAATCTTCATGGATGCAATCAATCAGGAGATATCTGGAGACCGGAGAGACACCTGACGATAAAAATGAAGCCAGTAAACTAAAATTCAAAAGCACCAAGTTCTCCCTAATCGAGGGGGTGCTATACCGAAGGGGCTATACGGTACCCCTTCTAAGATGCTTGGCAGAAGAGGAGGCTGACTATGTGCTTAGGGAAATTCATGCGGGAATCTAGGGGAGTCATGCATCAGGACGGTGTGAGGGTATCACGGAAATGTGAGGGATGCCGGAAGAATGCCAATATTCACCACCAGCCCGCGGAACAGTTGACCACCATGTCCAGCCCTTGGCCGTTCCCCCAGTAGGGACTGGATATCATCGGACCGATGCCGAAGGGGCGAGGGCAAGCGAAATACGCCATTGTTGCCATAGATTATTTCACCAAATGGGTGGAAGCCGAACCCCTATCCACAATCACAGAGAAAAACGCTACGGAGTTCTTGAGAAAGAATATTATTTGCAGGTTCGGAATTCCCCGGGCTGTCATCACCGATAACGGAAAACAGTTCGATAGTAACGGTTTCAGGAAGCTCTGCGAAGACCTCCAGATCACCTTAAGATTCCCTCACCTGCACATCCCAAGTCTAACGGACATGTAGAGGCGACAAACAAAACCATCAAATCCAATCTTAAAGCTCGGCTCGAAGCCTGCAAGATCTTATGGGTCGAGGAGTTACCGGAGGTGTTGTGGGCACACCGGACGACCTGTAAGGATTCCACAGGGGAAACTCTGTTTTCATTATCATACGGATGCGAGGCTGTTATTCCAGCAGAGATCGGAATAACTACCAACCGGGTCCAGCATTTTAAGGACGGACAAAATGAAGAACTCATCAAAAGTCATCTCGACCTGATCGAAGAAAAGAGGGAGAAGTCGGCTATGAAGACAGCAGTCTATCAACAAAGGATGGCCCGTTTCTACAACAAAAGAGTTCGGACCCGTTTTTTTCTTCCAGGTGACTTGGTATTACGAAGGGTCACCTTGAACACTCGAAGGCCGGAGGAAGGTTCACTAGGTGCCAAGTGGGAAGGGCCCTATAGAATTATGGAAGTAGTAAGGCCGGGTGCCTATACTTTGGAACAGTTGGACGACACACGGCTAAAAAGCCTTGGAACGCCGAGATGTTGAGGAAGTACTTCCAATAGTTTTTTTCCTTATTTCTTTTTCTAAACAACCCGACCAGGGTTAGGAGATCAAATAAACCTTCTCCCAAAATATCTCGCAGAGAGTTGTAGGAAGGGCAGTAGGTCCCCAAATATGAATAAAATTTTCTTTTCTCAGTTAAGAAAATCTTCACTCGCTTTTTCCAAATAAGACTTGAAAGTCATACTCAGTATTCCGGGGACACACTCGACGCGGGGGGGGGGGGGGATGATTTGGTGTCAAAAAAAATTAAAAAAAAACTCGGGCAGAAGTACTCCGACCTAACTCATGTCATCTTTAAGGATCAGGACTACATGAAGGGATGAACTGCATAAGGGAGCACGCAAAGCCTTTCATAGTAAAGTCAAAACCCCCGAAACTGGAGCGGAACTACCCTATGACTTGCATTCATAAGGGATATTTCAAGATGGTAATCACGGGGAAGGAATGCCCCCGAAAGATGGCCGGTCTGGCCAGCCGGGGAAATACGGCTGCAGGGAGTGTGTCCCCACACGTTTTGTCTGACCAGTGGATCCGTTAGAAGTATTGCACGAGGAGGGATGATACCCTCGTGACGTTTGCTTGCTCCAGTGTTACCGAGCATAAGGAGGAATATGCCCTTGTTATTTCGGACACTCTTTGATCCCTATTTTGATCGTTCGGATCCGTGAGAAGCATAGCACGAGGATGGATCATGCCCTCGTGGCGTTTGCTTACTCTAGTGTTACCAAGCATAAGGAGGAGCATTCCCTTAATGCTTCAGACACTCTTTGATCCATACATATTTCTTCGATCATTCGGATCCGTGAGAAGCATAGCACGAGGAGGATCATGCCCTCGTAGCGATTGCTTACTCCAGTGTTACCGAACATAAAAGGAACATGCCCTTAATGTTTCGGACACTCTTTGATCCATATTTCGATCGTTCGGATCCGTGAGTAGTATAGCACGAGGAGGGATCATGCCTTCGTGGCGTTTTCTTACTCCAGTGTTACCAAGCATAAGGAGGAGCATTCTCTTAATGCTTCAGACACTCTTTGATCCCTACCTATTTCTTCGATCATCCGGATCCTGAGAAGCATAGCACGAGGAAGGATCATGCCCTCGTAGCGATTGCTTACTCCAGTGTTACCGAACATAAGGAGGAACATGCCCTTAATGTTTAGGACACTCTTTGATCCATATTTTGATCGTTCAGATCCTTGAGTAGTATAGCACGGGGAGTGGTTGTGCCCTCGTAGTGTATGCTTGCTCCAGCGTTGTAAGGAGGAGCCCTCAAACAATACACAGGCTCCATGGCGACCTGAAGTATAAAGGATGTGCCCTTACCATTCTAAACGCTCTTTGATCAAAATCCTGGTTCGCCGGGACTCTGAATTGAAAGATTCAGGATTGTGTTTTGG
>SKCR01052267.1:0-21462 GCA_019454045.1 Zanthoxylum bungeanum | reverse complement strand
GCCGAATAGGTATAATGCCCTAATGTCTTGGCCAATTTTGATTTTGTGACATTGGATGTGTATGAAATCAAATTGGATGGTGATTTGATGTCGATTGTGGGTTCGATTGGATTGAAACCAAATCGGACACAAAATCCCTCCTTGGCCGAGAGCTTGTAGCATGTAAAGGGTTTGATTTTTCAATTTGTGTGTTGGACATATACTAATGAATTGAGTATGATTAATTGGACTAATTTGTGTTTTAGAAATGTTGATTTAGTTTGATTAATCATATAATGCACCTTTGGTAATTAAATTGCTAAATTGGATTTATGAATTTAATTATTTGGGCCTTAAATTGGATTTGGGCTTTAATGTTGTATTTGGGCCTATTGGGCTTGATTTTATCAAGTTGGGTTTAGGCCAAATGGATTGGATCCAATTGGGCCCAAAACCTTAACCATAAAGCCCAAATGCGACTAATGAACCTTTAAAGTTCAATTGGGCCTAATGGGCCAAGATTGATTTATGGGCTTATGGGGTAAATCCCGGATTGGACTTTGGTTATCGGTTTGACCCGAGTTAACCAAAAGTCCACGCCTTAAGAAATCAATTAAAAGCCCATTGGACTTTAATTGAATTGACGTTGACGTTAATCGGTCTTTGAGACGCGTTATGATTAAATTTGGAATTTAAATCGTAAAAGGTTTATTAAATAAAAGTGTAATATTTAATTTGGAATTGAATGGTGAATTAGATTATTAATACATGTTAAATTAGATTTAATGATGTAGTTTAATTTAATTCATGAATTCGTACTTTAAGTACTTATTTGCAAAAACGAGTTTGACTCGAACAAAATCAAATCGTTGTTTGAACATTGGATGATCACTTAATTATCAGATTAACTAATTGATTAGATTGATTGATAGCATGCTTATGTGTGTGAATACGTGGTTGTGTTGAATGAATAATGTATATCGGATGGATATTAGTCGGGTGGGCAATTTTAGAAATTGTTGTAATAAATTCGATTTATTAAATTGGACCTGCGTGTCCAGCCTTATCACCTCTGTTCTCTTTGTATTCTCTTCTCACCTATTCCCCTCTATGTATATGAGGTTTCTTTAGAAGTGTAGTGTAACGGGTAGAAGTAATACTAGTGCTAGCTTGAGTGAGAAAGGGAGAGATTTGATCTAGGATCAATGTGTTAAGTATCCATCCGCATATCATTATTATTTATTTTCATACTCGCTTATTATGTATTTAGAATGCATGTTTAAGGGTGTATGATGATGAGACCTTAACAAAGATAATTAAATTGGAAGCCAATTTGCACGCGAAAAACCCTCGTTAAATATCATGCGTTTATTTTCCTTCCATTGAGTGATTCTGCTCAAGATCCGAGATTGGCAGGGGTTGTTGGCCAAAGTCAAGCCCTTGTCCGTCAAAGATGTGCTGAATTACGAGGCTTTGTTCCATATCGGTGTCGTGTCCAAGTTGTGGTTTGTTGGCCAAAGTCAAGACCACTTCTTGTCCATTGACATTGATACGAAGCTTCCATGTCAATGGGTCCGCGCTTGACTGGGATCACTAGGTTTGTTGTGCCAAAGCCAAGGCCTAGTTGATTCAGAGGAAAAAGGTTAGGGTATACATTCGATGTATAGGCATATATAAGATATATGTTTGGGACTTGGATGTCCACCTACTGGATCTAGGAGTTGGATGGGATCCAATTGATCTTCGAGATCTACCTAGTTAATTATCATACAATTTGTTGGCCAAAGTCAAGATTGTGTGATATTTAACGGGATCCTAGCCCACTAGGAAACACGGTTTCCCGGTACTCGACAGAGGGTTAGAGGCTCGACGAAAAATAGTGGGAGGAAGTATTGAATTTGCAACATTCGTTCAATTTACTCGCCATACGCGCTCAAACAAATATTACTCGTCATATTAATTAAAAGTATTAGTTGGACTAATATTTTATGTTGTTTTAAAAATATATATATATAGTTGGACTATATACAAACTCATTCAATATATAGTTGATTTTATAATTGGATTATAGTAATCAAATTATTGAATTAAATGATAGTTGATTTTATAATTAGATTATAGTAATCAATATTAAATTATAGTTGATTAACAATTGGATTATTGTAATCATTATAATAAATAGTACCTTATAAAATTGATTAAATAGTTGGACTATTGAAATCAAGAAAGAATTGAAAAGTTGAATGTTTAAAATATATAATCCTTGGATTAAAAGTTTTTAAATGATTTAATTTTCATATTGGGAATTCATAATAGATTACTTATTGGATAAAATAATTGTTATATCTAGGCCATAATTAAGCAAATAAGTAGAGCATAAAATCTTTGGAAGATTTATGTGATGATGACTTTAGTGCTTAATTAATATACTTATCATAAATCTATTTTAGATTTAAAAGTATAAATTGCAATTAATAATTCTTAGAGAATTGATTTGACTATTCTAGAGGTGAAAAGTCAAAGTTTGCAATTGGGCGTGTTGCACAAGGTGCACATCGTTTCGATATTCTGAAACCCAAGGCTTGGCCAAAGGTTTGTGAAATATTGAAAAGATAAATGACATATCCCAAAGTGACTACCATTTGGATATGGAAGACACGAAGGAATTAAAGAAAGGGTGAGGCTCTTACTTTAAAATATTTGTCAAAGTTATGTTCACTACTAGTATTGAAATTAGATTTTAATACTGTAGTGGTACATAAAATATATGTATTGATGTTCAGAATCCGCTATGAGCTGGATACTGACTTCAAGCCGAGATTTCTCTGCAAATCGGAAACGGGACGAAAGTCGCTGTTTCGACTGTAGATACCTAAGTTTAGGAACTACCCTTTGGGTATGTACTTAAATTAGGAACTGTTATAATGTAACTAGTTTGACTAGAGACATTATCTCTATATCAGTGTTTAATCCGTTACGGATAAAACCTTTATATTATAGAACACTAAGTGTTTTATTTTTTTATATAAAGATGATTCTGAGATATATACATTAGATGTAAATAACAGAATTTATATTTTGAATATAAATAAAATCTCAAACATATAAAATGACAAATAAATAGCTCAAATTGATTTGATCAATAGAGGACTTATTTGTGGCATTGTTGTCTAGGACAAAATTAAACCAAGACTCGTATATCCACACTTTTGAAGAGTGGGTACCGGACTGATTTGACTATTCAAATAAGGTCTGCGAATCTAGTTTATTAGGTAAAATACCTAAAATACTATTTACTTGGTAATAGTATAAAGGCCACCGATCTGTTAGCCCTATTCATGGTGAAGTTTGTGGGCCCATATCTAGCTAGACTAGATCTTGAACATGAATATTTCGTGACCTTGACGGGTTGTAGCATCACGTTATGGTTATGTGTTTCTTTTGAAGAAACACAGATCGTAAACTTTTGAAGTTTCGACACGAAGTAGAAAAGCAGATCGGCTATAGTATTATTCCACCACGGTAAGACCGTATTGGAAAATACTTAAGCAGTAAGTTTCATACATACATGAAAGAGTACGGTATTCTTTCATATGAGGACTCCTCCCGAGACACGTCAAGTAGTTAGACGATGTGTCCGAACTAAAACCGAATTTTGTTGGACATGATAAGGTTTATTACGAGTCGCTCTGAGCTACTGTTTCCTTCAATAGGATATGTATTAACAGTGTAAAACTTATTTAGAATAAGGTTCCATATAAATCTGTTTGACAGATATCATATAGGATATGAACAGGAAAGAAACGGGGTTTCTCATTCCTAATAATTTGGGTATGCCAGGCATAAGTTTGGATGATACCAAACTAAGAACCCAAATTGGATAAGTGCCAATATAGGTTATCCTAAGGGAAACCATAAGTATAGTACTTATAAATCTCCATGAGAACAATGTAATTGTTGCTCACCATGCGGTTTTCCTGAGAGAATACCGATATGCAGTGGTCAGTGGGAGGATAGTGATACTCGATGAAAATCGGAGTAATACTGTTCAAGGCACGAAGTCCTTAATGGAAACACAAACAGTTCATCATAATGAATCTGTACCATTAATCTTCGAATACACAAGAACTGAGTAGATCGGAAAGAGTCAGGAATCAACCTAGGGTATGGGTTTCTGATCTAACCTAATAAAGATGTCAATCTTATGAAGGTATACCATCCGACTATGTTTTTGAGGAAGTGATACGAGGTATCGACTCCCTATTATGGCAAGTGCCATGAGTCCGAAATGGATTCCATGTATAACAAATTTTTGAATACTAGTTGTTGTACCACAAGCATTGTGCCTATATGGTACATTAAACGTCTTCAAGGAAGACATACATGGAAGGCAACATACCAACGTACAAAGCTGGGCTTTTGACGGAAAGGTATCGTTATCAACATTGTGTTAATAACGGTTCGACCTTTTACCTGTTGCCATGGTAAATCCATTTTGAAGATGCTTGTAGATAACTGCGTATTTCATTTATGAAATGTGTCAGTTATAGATCAAAATCGCTTTCCTGAAAATGAAACCTTTTGGATGATGTTTACAACATCCTGACGATTTTGTATAACCGACAAACAAGGTTTGCGGGTTACTCGATCCATGTTTGGATTGAAGCAAGCGTAAGGTTCTTGGAACTGACGTTTTGAAATAATCATAATGGTTTATGATTTGACTCAAAACGAAATAATTCTTGTGTATATAAGGAGGTTAGTGGAGAGCGCAGTGACAGTTAAATTCCCATAAAACAATTGGTGAAAGCTTGGCTTTCATAGATATCTTTCAATAGAAATTCTCCGTAGAATTCTGGGGAGTAACAACCTTTATTCAAGGAATAAAGATCTACTGGGATATTTGGAGTTGGTTAACACTCTCTGGAAATTGTACATTTAAATGTATTTGATAGGGTGTCTCATACGCTTCGTGCATATGGAGTCACGATCAGGTCAATCCAAGTGATAGTCACTGGATTGAAGATTAAGAACATCTGTTAGTATCTAATAGAACTAAAGATGTTGTCTTAAACTATGGAGTAGGAGAACTTGAAGTGAATGGGATCACTGCTGCAAGTTTCCAAACAATTGAATACTACGGTACTATAAAGTTTGAATAACGGGACAGTGAGCTGGAAATCTTCCAAGCAAGATAACTGTTGCCGAATAAACAACAAATGCGGATTATTGCTGCAGCTGAGGCAACAATAGAAGCCATTTGGATCGAAAATAAATCTAATTAGATTAGATATAGTTCTGTTAGCAGCTGAGCTAGGCGTCAGCAGAAGCTAAAGAATTGAAGGTCTCATCGACGATCCAGATATATACTTCTATATCATCTGATTCGTTCGGATCACACATCGTGGCAATGTGATGATCGTGTAAATTGCGTCAGACGATAATCAAACAAATCCGCTGACGAAAACCTTTCCTCAGCAATTTGAGCGAACCGTACATAGTTCGAGTGTAGGACACTTGAGTGACTGGCTATGTGCCAAGTGGGAGATTGTTGGACAAAATGACCCATAGCGTCACTATTTGCACAGATCATTGTGTTGTTGTAGCAAATTAACTATGTGACAAGGAAATTGCACACTCTCATCATTTGTGATTAGATCACCATAAATATATAAATGAATAGAGGTCCCTATGATTAGTTCCTGGACTGAGAATGATATGAGACAGTATCAGTCCCCGAATGATTAATCATTAAATATCCCTAGCCGTAGTATTATCGAGACTGGACATCGATAATGCGGAATAGGCTAGTATTGCACTTGTGTGCGTTGTGAGGGCACAACGACATAGTTCTCATATATATAAGTATTGGATACTTATGCAAGTGCGATAGGAGGTCGTGTTTCACCGATGGTACGGGAAACAGCTTCGCTCTGGATAGACCCTTCGGAATCCCATTGGTGTTATGACTATGTGTCTATGGGAGGCCGAAATCAAGGTAGGTGTGTATAGTCTTAACCTGAGACTTACATCGCTAATACTTACGATAATCGATAAACTTTAGTCTTGGTGGTACAGGCTTTAACCGGTTCTGCGTACACCACTTCTGGGTTTATCAGAAAGTCGTAGTGTATTGGGTGTGATGTCGAGATGGAAGTGTCACTTCAGTCATTATGGATATGATGTCACGTAGGATACGGTACTAGTGCTCTTGAGTGTTGCGCAACCAATCGGGATATTGTGACCAGGTCATAACTATCCGATTATAGAGATTATGTTACCATACATCCGATATGTGCTTCGGACGGGGCATACACTTATCCAGCCCCAGCCCTAGCACGTGACTATCGGATACTGGGCCGATGCACACAATACATTAGTATACTACGCTTGATACAGATCTTTATATTCTATATGGATATGTCCGGAGAATTGGGAAGACTTGGTGCTTTGCTAGGAGTCGACCTTGTCTCGTAAATCGGTAGAACGTAGTACTTGGTACGTACGTGATTCGGATACTCTCCGACGACCGTATTTACTGCCAACGTATCCGGAGATCTCATGGGTCGCTTCCCGATAATCCACCGATGACGCACAACTCGCACTCTTGAATAATCTGGGATTATATAGAAGAGAGAGAAAATTAATCTAGGATTAATAACGGAGATATTTTATCTAGGATAAAATATCGTCTAGAGAGAGATAACGATTAATTTGGAATTAATCGGTAAATTAATATATTCGATATATTAAATGAAATAAGATTTCGACGCAGAATTAAAATTAGATTTTAATTCGGGCGAACGAATTAATTTAGAATTAATTCGTTAGCGACGTGAATAATGAATTCGCTAGGCGTAATCATTTAATTACGACGCGACGGAAAATCGTTAATTTGGAATTAGCGAACCCGAGCCCGAGTGTGATTGCGAGCGCATTCGTATTTCGAATTCGAGTGCGGCGACGCAAGTCACATCAAGCGTCAAATCAATCGTCACATCAAGCGTCAAATCAAAAGTCACTTTGAGTGATTGATTTGATTGATGGATTGAGTGTAAGACACACAACATGTCACTTTATTAAGTAGATGTGACTTGATGGACTTTTGACATTGGAGTGTGGAACACTCAAGCTTATTACATTCAATTTGTTTAACTTTTTTAAAGTTAAATTAATTAGTAAATCATTTAATATTTTTGGAAAATATATAAACAAAATGATTTACAACTTTTGTAATAACTTAACACAATTTTTATCTCTCTCTCTCACCATTTTTCTCTCTTCTCTCACGCCCAAACTAGTCCATTTTCTTCACTGTTTTTGAACCAGTTTTGGCGTGAACAATAGGGAAGGAAGAGTGGATTTTCATGGTGAAAATTCAAGTGCTAGCACACTTACGAGTCTTGCGAAGGTGGTAGGGAGGTTCGACCATGAGCCGGGATCCGTCCAACGAAGCTAGGAGTTGCGTTTCTCATCTCAAAATTCTGTTTTTGGAGGCAGTGGACTGCATGCAGTGGGCGCATGAAGCAGTGCGTTTTTGGCCTTTGTTTGTTACCAATTCGACTCAACCAACCAATGTAAGTATTCCGCTATCTTCGTTGGTGTATTCATGCATGATTGTCATGTCTTGTTTGATCTTGGGACCTAGATTTTTACCTTCAGTCCTTAGATAGAGTGACGCCATGTGACACTGGCAACAGTCCCCTCTTGGACTGATCCATGTTGAATCTCTTCAACATTTTGTCAACATATGTACTCTGGGAGATTCCAAACAGCTTCTAGATCTATCCCGGTAGATCTTTATTCCTAGAATAAAGGTTGCTTCTCCCAGATCTTTCATGGAGAATTTTAATGAAAGCCAAGCTTTCACCGACGTTAACATAGGATTGTCATTGCCAATAAGCAATACATCATCAACGTAAAGGACAATGAATGTTAGTGCGCTCCCACTAACATTCTTATATACACAAGGATCATCCTTGTTTTGAACGAAATCATATTCTTTTATGATCTCATCAAAACGTTGGTTCCAAGAACGCGATGCTTGCTTCAATCCATAAATGGATCGATTTAACTTACAAACCTTGTTTACAAGTCTAGGTACGACAAAACCGTCAGGCTGTTGCATATAAAAATCCTCCAAAAGGTTTCCGTTAAGGAAAGCGGTTTTGACGTCCATCTGCCATATCTCGTAACCGAAATATGCAGCAATAGCAAGCATTATCCGAATGGATTTAATCATGGAAACGGGTGAAAAAGTTTCTTCATAATCGACAGCATGTTGTTGACGATACCCTTTCGCTACAAGCCCAGCTTTGTACGTTTGTACATTGCCATCTATGTCGGTCTTCCTCTTGAAGACCCATTTGCAACCAATAGGCTTTACGCCTTCTGGTGCATCAACCAGTGTCCAAACTTGGTTGGTGTACATGGAATCCATTTCGGAATTCATGGCATATTGCCATAAACCGGAGTCGATACCTTGAATCACTTCCTCATACGTAGCCAGCTCATCTTCCTCAATAAGATTAATATCCACATGAGGTGAGAACCCATACCTCTCAGGTTGTTTTCTGACTCTCTCCAACCTACGCGGTCCTTGTGTATTCGAAGATTATGGTACAGTCTCATCCCTGAAGGACTGTTCATGTTCCGTTAAGGATTCTGTACCAGGAATAGTATCACTCCGATTTTCATCGAGTTCAACTTTCCACCCACTTATCACTGTATTTAGGAATTCCTTCTCAAGGAAAACCGCATATAGAGCAACAAATACTTTGAACTATTATGGGTGATAGAAGTAGTATCATTTGGTTTCCCTAGGATATCCTACAAATATGCATTTATCCAATTTGGGTTCAAGTTTGGTACCTTCCAAACGTTTGACGTATGCACAGCAACCCCAAATCTTCAGGAATGAAAAACCCGGTTTCTTTCCTGTCCATATTTCATACGGAGTCCGTTGAACAGACTTTGACGGAACCTTATTCAAAATATGTATTGCACTGTTCAATGCATATCCCCAGAAGGAAATATGTAGCTCTGTGGACTCATCATAGACCTTACCATGTCTAACAAAGTTCGGTTTCTCCGTTCGGACACACCGTTTAATTGCGGTGTTCCAGGAGGAGTCCACTGTGAAAGAATACCATAGTCTTTCAAGTAATCAAGAAACTCATTGCTCAAGTATTCGCCACCACGGTCCGACCGTAATGTCTTAATACTTTTGTCGGTCTTCTTTTCTACTTCATGTCGAAACTCTTTGAATTTCTCAAAAGTTTCCGACTTGTGTCTCATAAGATACACATAACCATAACACGATGCATCATCCGTAAAGGTTACGAAGTATTCATATCCACCTATAGCCTGGCTAGAGATGGGCCCACATACGTCACTATGAACAAGGGCTAACAGTTCGGTGGCACGTACACATTTACCGCTAAAAGGTGATTTAGGCATTTTGCCTAATAAACAAGATTCGTAGACGTCATATGAATTTGGATCAAATCCGTCCAAGTACCCACTCTTTGAAAGTTTGGATATACGTGTCTTGTTTATGTGTCCTAGACGACAATGCCACATATAAGTTTCATCTATGTTACTTACTTTAAGCCTTTTGTTTGTTACATTATATGTTTGAGATTGATTTATATTCAAAATATAAAGACCATTATTTGCATCAGCTGTGCAAATTTCTGTATCATTTTTATACATAAAACACCCAGTGTTTCTAAATACAAAAGTACACCCGCATTGGGTTAACATAGATACAGAAATTATATTCCTAGTCAAACTAGGTACAAAATAATAGTTATAAGTTCAAGTACATGCCCTGAGGGTAGTTCCAAAACTTAAGTGCCCACGGCCAAAACGGCAACTCGAGTCCCATTTCCAACATGGAGGTCAATCTTTCCTGAGGCCAGTCTCCTGCTAATCCACAGATCCTGCACATCAGTACAATGTGAGTACCACAACCAGAATCAAAAATCTAATTTTTAAAACTAGAAGTAAACATGTTTATTTCTATAACAAACATACCTGAAGCCGGTGCCTTGCCCGCTTTGATTTCCTTCATGTGTGCCTTGTACTCGCGGAAGTCACACTTCCAGTGCAAGCATACATCTTGGGATTTGTCCTTGGGTTTCCCAGAACCCTTTGACGATTTGGCATTGCCCTTCTTCTTATGCTTCTTCTTCTTAACACCTTCAGTCGTCTTGGGCCAAGCCCTTGGAGTCTGAGATGTTGAAGCATAGTGCGCCTCGCATTTCTTACCCTTAAGGAGCTCATTTTCTGCCTCACGCAGAGTGGACATCAACTCTCCAAGAGTTTGGTCTTGGTTCAACATGTTGTAGTTCATGATGAACCCACTCCAAGTGTCGGGGAAAGACTGTAGGATCAAATCCACCGAAGTCTCAGCCTCGAAGACTATGCCCATCTGTCCGAGCTGCTCAATGTCAGCAATCTTCTGTGAGACATGGCGAAAGATTTTGGAGCTTCGTTCATGGGCTCGTCAGAGGATGAGGTTTAGGATTGGGAATGGAAAGAAGGTTTTGCTGTGGTTTGATAACTGCCATCCGTTGTATCCGATTGTGGATACTATGGGTGGGAGAGTCAATTATGACTCTGGCTTGGATATGATGACTATAATAGCTACTATTATCTTAAACTCTTCTTGGCGTTGGCCTCCGGCTAGGTCTGCTGCCCTTGTTGAATTGGTCCGGACCCTTCCTTCAGATCCTTCTAGTATGAGAGAGGGTGAGTTGGTTTTGGAGGATGAAGGTAGATGGATGTTTTCAGTGAGTAGCGCTTGGAATTCTATGAGGAAGATGGGAACTTTGATGCCTTGGTATCGGGTTTTTTGGTTTCATAAGGCTATTCCTGTTGGGAAGCGGCTGCGAGTGCGCAGAGGAAAATTAAATAAATCAAATTATGATGCCGCTATCCCTTTGCCCAAGACCCTTTTTTTTATTCTACAAGCCTAGGCATGTTACTATATATTCTAAGCATTAAAACTCATAAAACATGCAGAGAACATAAACCTAAACATGCTAACTATCATCAGAACTCTAATTAAAATAAAGAAAGAAAAAGACTTACTTGAACCGAAGACTCCTCAAGTCCTCCCTCCAATCTACAAGCTTTTCTCGAACAAAACAAGCTCTTCCACATTCCAAAGAGCCACCCAAGTTTGTGGCCTCCATGTTGGGAAGCCGCCGCGAGTGCGCAGCGGAAAATCAAAATTATTATGCCGCTTTCCCTTTGTCCAAGACCCATTTGTTTTGATTATTCTACAAGCCTAAGCATGTTACTATATATTCTAAGCATAAAACTCATAAAACATGCAAAGAACATAAACCTAAACATGCTAACTATCATAAGAACTTTAAATAAAATAAAGAAAGAAAAAGACTTACTTGAACAGAACACTCCTCCAGTCCCCCTCCAATCTAGAAGCTTTTCTCGAACTCAGCAAGCTCTTCCACGTTCCAAAGAGCCACCCAAGTGTGTGGCCTCCAAAGATGCACACACCAAAGCCAAAACTCAACGGCAAGACTACGCCTTGAGTGCACGGGTATTTTGCCCTTGGTGTTAGCCTAGCCAAATACCTCAAAACTATTAACTCGAGGTATCTCTAGTCAATTAGACTTAAGGATCCTCAAAATCAGTGGCTTACTCTTAAACTTTAGAGTTGCTCACTTATATAAACCCAAGATATGAATGGTTTGGTGTAAAAATTTGTGAAGAATTCTTTGGGTTTATATAGTGCTCCAAAGACAACAAAATTAATTAAGAATCCGATGTGGGATAAAAGCTAATTTAATCTTAGCCATTGGATCTTAATTTAGTGGTTTAATGAGATTATAAAACCCTAATAAGAGTTTGGCCGAATTGGAATTCAAAACAAATAACAAATTTTTTTTACTATTCATATGAATAGTAATTTTTTATTTATTCCAATTCCAAAAGTGCCCCCATCATCATTTACCAATCCCTAAGCCACAATGGAACCTCACAAATGATCTGTTCAATAATTAAATACATTGAACCATTTATGAACAATTCCTACAGCAATCATATATATTGTTATATTTGTACTGTGCATTGTTAACCATTGATTTCGACTTTGTTGTGTGTGACCTTTTGGGTTCCCCTCAAGTTGGACATGAAATGAATCGTGATAATTTAGTCGAACATAAATTATCCTCCGATCAGATGGTTATTCGATTTCAATGACCAAGGTTGACATCTAGCAACATGCCAAGGCCCCCAAATGAGAAGGAAAGATATATATACCCATTTTGTATGCGATTTACATATGATACGATTCCTCGCCTGACTGTATCCTCAAATATGGACCTCGGGTATGGAACGTGTATACCCATATGATCAAAGGTATGATGTTGATAGTGTCATGAATCATGCTAACCCAAGAATCTCACATGATTCTGCCGCTGTGGCCACAGTCTCAAGCACTGATCACACATATCAACTCGCGAACTGGAATACTACTCTTATAATAAAATATTATCCGAGAGAGTGGCGATTCTCTGTTGTATCTTTACAAACTTCATGTGTTTCAACAAATGACCCAATCATACCCTTATGATCGGATATTTTGAACCGGGGAATGAGAATGTCAAATTTATTTGATCCACACATACAATTGTAAAGACCTCAAGTCTAAGGACTAGTCATATAATCGATGCATGAAAGTTCTCACACACACATGGGATAAACACTAAATATGAAAACTTTTGAGGGTCAGTTTGATGGACACAAGAAACTCATGCATCCATGTGATACACCAAGCGGACGGATCTCCGCTAGTAGCCTATGAGATCGACTACCCAACTTAAGGGCAGATCATATCATCATGCTAGTCTCTCCACTTTGTGAACGCCTATATTATTCACAAAACTATGACTAGGAATATTTAAGAGTAATGATTATTATAAGGCATGGAAGCCATCGTCTTATTACTCCAATGGCTTTATTACAGTGTTGATGATTCATATAAGTTATATAAGACACGTATAATAAAGATTGCCATTTTATTAATTAATGAAAATATTACAAATACATGTACATATAGCCCATCCACAAGTTGGATATAGGGCATATCACTAACAATCTCCCACTTGCACCATAGCCAACTAGAATGAATCTGGACACCATACTCTCGGGTGTGCCTATCATGCTTTTGTTGAGTCAGCCCTTTAGTCACAGAATATGCAAGATTATCTTCTGTGGGTATTTTCTCTATAATAACTTCTTTTCTCTCAACAATCTCCCTGATGAGATGAAATCGCCTGAGTACATGCTTGGATTTTTGGTGGGACCTTGGTTCCTTTGATTGAGTAATGATGCCCGTGTTGTCACAGTACATCGTGACGCAATTCTTTATCGCGGGAAGCACTTCCAGCTCCGTGATGAACTTCTTTATCCAGACTGCTTCTTTTGCAGCCTCAAATTCTACAATATACTCGACTTCAGTGGTGGAGTCCGCTTTTCCAACTTACATCACCGCCATTTAAAGTAAACAGATATCTTGTTTGCGATCTGCTGTCATCCCTATTGGTGTGAAAGCTCGCATTATAGTAACCAATGATTTTCATCTCAGAAAAATCTTTGTATATCAAAAACACATCCTTAGTTCTTCTCAGATACTTGAGGATTGTTTTGACAGCTGCCCAATGTTGCTCACCAGGATTTGTCTGATACATGCTCGTTATGCTAAGAGCATAAGAGACATCAGGTCTTGTCCATAGCATGGCGTACATGATCGATCCTATTGCTGGAGCATAAGGGATCCAAATCATACGCTCTCTATCTGAAGGAGTATGTGTATATTGCTCCTTAGATAATTTGATTCCATGACAAGTAGGTAAATTACCTCTTTTGGAATCTTCCATTTTGAACATTTTCAAAACTTTATCTATGTACGTAGATTGAGAAAGTCCTAACAACCTCTTATATCTATTACGGTAGATCTTAATGTCGAGGATGTAGACTGCTTCTCCCAAATCTTTCATGGAGAAATTATGAGATAACCATTGCTTGGTGGCTTGCATCATGGGAATATCTTTCTCGATGATTAATATGTCATCGACATATAATACAAGAAATACAATAGCAGTTCCACTAATTTTCCTGTAAACACAAGGCTCGTCTACATTTTTGATGAAGTCAAATTCTATGATTGTCTAATCAAATCGTATATTCCAACTTCTGGAGGCTTGCTTGAGTCCATAAATGGATCGTTTAAGCTTGCATACTTTATTATGATCATCCTTAGATGCATACCCCTCAGGTTGTGTCATATAGACTTCCTCTATGAGGTTCCCATTAAGGAAAGTTGTATTGACATCCATCTGCCAAATCTCATAATCAAAGTGTGCAGCTAGTGCCAGTAAAATTCGAATGGACTTTATCATTGCAACAGGCGAGAAGGTTTCGTCATAGTCAATTCCTTGGATTTGTCTATAACATTTCGCCACCAACCTAGCCTTATAGGTTTGGATGTTGCCATCTGCATCAGTTTTACGCTTGTAAATCCACTTGCAGCCTATGGGTTTTATCCCTTCAGGTGCATCTACCAAGTCTCAGACTTGATTCTGATACATAGAGTCTATTTCGGATTTCGTGGCCTCAAGCCACTTGAATGAATCAATGTCACTCATTACTTCGTCATAACTGGTGGGATCGTCATTATCAATGACCTGATCATGTTCCTTATCAATAAGGAAACCATATCTTTCAGGGTCATGTCTTTCCCTACCAGACCTTCTGAGTTCATAACCTTGTGGTTGTTCCGTCGCTGCCCTTTTGTGGGGCATGGGGTTTAGTTCTATGTTAGTTTGTTCTTCTCGTACCTCATCGAGGTCAAGTCTACTCCCACTATATTTCTTGAGAAGGAATTCACTCTCTAGAAATTTAGCATTTCGTGAGACAACGTTCTTTGTTCATTTGGGACGTAGAACACGTATGCTCTTGAGTTCAAGGCATATCCTACAAACTTACATTTAACTGCCCTATCATCCAATTTGTTAGTTTGTGTGAGCTTGACATATGCGTCACATCCCCAAACTCTTAGATAACGAAGACTAGGACGTTTCCCAGACCATAACTCATATGGTGTTTGACTAACAGTCTTGGAAGGAACTTAGTTTAGTTGTAGTGTTGCAGTTTCTAAAGTAAGACCCCAAAATGAAAGAGGTAGATCTGTGTCTGGCATCATTGATCAGACCATATCTAATAATATCCAATTTCTCCTTTCAGAGACCCCATTATGTTGTGGAGTTCCCGGAGGACTCCATTGGGAAAAAATGCCATTTTCTCTCAAGTAATCTTGAAATTTGTTGCTTAAGTATTCACCACCTCGGTCAGACCTTAGAGACTTAATACTTTTATTAAGCTGGTTTTCTACTTCAGCCTTGAAGTCTTTGAAATTCTCAAAGGCTTCAGATTTATACCGCATAAGGTACACATACCCATATCGCGAATGATCATCGATAAAGGTAATGAAGTAGGAGAATCCACCATTAGCGGTGACTGACATTGGTCCACATACATCAGAGTGTATGAGTTCTAATGTCTCCGCTGCACACTGTCATTTACCTTTGAAGGGTAATTTGGTCATTTTTCCAAGTAAACAAGGCTCACAAGTTCCATAAGCTTTATATTTAAAGGGTTTGAAATACCCATCTTTATGTAGCTTAGTTAATCTATTTTCATTGATATGACCTAAGCGACTGTGCCATAGAAGTGATTCATTGAGATTATTCGAGTTAACGTTGTATATATTAGAGGTTTAACATTCTTTGTTAGTTTGTAAGACATAGATACCATTATTCAAAATACCATCTCCATATTTTATTTCATTGAAATAAATAGAACATTCATTACAACTTATTAGGCATGAAAAGCCTTTATTACATTAAGAAGAAATTGAAATGATGTTCTTTACTAGAGAAGGTACATAAACACAATCTTCTAAGTCTAAAACTAAACCATTCGGCAAAACTATTTAATAAGTCCCCACGTACAATGCAGCCAGTTTTGCTCCATTACCCATGGTAAGTCAACCTCCCTATGACGGAGTCTCCTACTGTTTCTCAGGCCCTGCACATTGTTACACAACTGAGTCCCACAACCGGTGTCAAGCACCCAAGTAGAAGGTTCAGAGTATTGAGAATATAATTCAATCATATACAACATACCTGAAGCATTGGGCTTCTTGGCCTCTTGGGCTTCCCTAGCTTCCTTGACTTTCAAGGATCTACAGTCTTTCTTCCAATGACCCTTCTTTCCACAAAAGAAACATTTCCACTTTCCCTTTTTCTTCTTCACCTTACCACTGGGCTTTAGGTGATCTGGAGCCTTGGCCTTGCCCTTATTTTTCTTTGGGCCTCATGGCTTCAAGTCCGTACCCGTAACCATGACAGAGGTTTTAAGCTCAGGTTTCAAGTCCTTCTCTGCTTGCTTTATCAGATTGTGCAATTCTACTAAAGTAGCTTCTTTATCAGACAGATGAAACTGCATAATAAAGTTAGAGAATTCTTTTGGTAAGGACTGAAGAATTAGATTGTGACCTATCTCATGATCCATGATGAACCCGAGGTTGGCCAATTTTTCAATGTGGCCAATCATATTAAGCACATGTCCACTAACAGATCCTTCCTTATACCTTGTTTGGAATAAAACACTTGACATTTGGAATCTCACGGTATGAACGGAAGTTGAATACAACTCCTTCAAGTGAAAGATGATGGTTTGAGCATCCATATCTTCGTGAGCTTTCTGAAGTTCGTCTGACACAGAGCCAAGTATTATGCAAACTGCTTGCTCATCATGATCGACGTGTTTCTTCCAAGCATCAAATGTATCTTGGTCAGCATCTTCTGCGTGTTCAGGGGGAAATGGTCTTTCAAGAAAATAAAAAATCTTTTCTTGTCGTAAGAGAATTTTAAGGTTTCTAAACCAATCATTGTAGTTGTCCCCTTTGAGCTTATGCTCATCAAGGATGGAACGAAGTGATATTTTGTTTGCCATTTGAATGGTTGTGAAATATTTTAACTCAACTGTTAAGAGAAAATGTTAAAATTGGGAATATGTTTTCATTAATGTTTCATAATAACATGGGCTTTTAATATTATGAAGTTGCTCACACTCAATTATTTTAAAATTTTAAGTAAATCGCATCAAACCCAATATGATGGATTTCTTGTGGGCAAGGATCCCATTATCATCATTTCATAACTCTGATTAGGGCCGGTCATTATAAAATATGATAATTAGGTAGGTTCCCAACCAATTTATGATATAAATCACAATTCCTTGATCATTGGGTTGGGCAATCAAACATGCCATAACTTATGCTAGTCCTTGTGGACACCAATCTTTGCCACTAAGTTATAAGACCACGCCTAAGGGTCGCTGCGTCTTATGACTCAGAAAAGTCAAAACCATTGTCAATAGTACGATTTAGGGACAAATTGGTATTGGTCAGTCTGGTAAAGCCTAGTTCTGCCAATACGGTTTAAGCCATTTGGGTATATACTTTACAATAGGAGGAAATTTAGACTTAAATTATTATTGAGGATTTTAGCAAGTTTAAGTGAATAACTGTCAAATGGAGTCCTCCATTGAAAATTCCCCAGAGGGAGGGTGGAGCGAACTCTCTTAAATACCATTACCTCTTAGGCTCTTATTGCCTTGGTGACATGAATAAACAATAGATCCTCCAAATTAGTCCAACACTTTAAATATGATTTAAGGTAAGCTTTGAGTAAATGATTATCTAGATGTCTTCACAGCTTTTCCTTTTGGCTATGAAAAGGTAGTGAGTGAGGGAAGACACCAAATCATTATCTAACTCTAGTAATACCTTTGCTTAAATTAAACTTTGTTTGGAAAGTTTTATTAACCCCTTGTTCCCAACCCACTTGTATCTTTTATATTGTCTTTTATTATAAACAAGTTATATATTTATTAGCCTTAAAGGTAGTAAATCTCTTAGTTCATCACGGAATAATTACTTAGCTAAGGGATAAAAACAATACTGTTGACGGGTTGGATTTTGGTCTCAGGGTAATACAGGAATATCACCTCCGAGGCAATCCTCCTCCAACTGTGAATTTGTTTAGTTATGCGGGAAACCAAAAGCAAACTTAGTGGAAAACAAGAAAATACGCCAATCAGACAAGGTGATTTAACGTGGTTCGGTGGATTTTGAGATCCGACCTACGTCCACGGACAAGAACAGGGTGGTACTCTTTTATTACTCAAATACACTCCTCGAGTCTCTTCTTTGCTTTTACAAATCGGAGCTTTATGATTCTAATCCCTCACTCTTGTGATGATTTTCAGATGTCCTTTTACACATGCTCTACCCTCCTATTTATAATAATACAGAAATCAGACTCCTATTTGCATAAGAAATCCTATTTGTACCCAATCTTCTTTTCTAGTATGGTTTCCTGATCCGGTAATGCCTTTCTTCTTTCGTATTCCCTTTTGGATTCTGACTCCTTCTCCTTGCGAGAGTAGGATATCTTTCTTATCTTATCCATAAGAATGAGGTGCTATTGTCTTGAACACGGCCCGTTGTCTGGTCGGTCTTTAATGAGGTCGGCCATGACAATCTTTTATGCTGAGAGTGTTCCTGCCGACCTCTATAGTGCTCGGTCATATGAACCAAAGTGGTCGGTCTTCCCATGTTGTGGTCGGGTCGGCTACATGATCTTAACTAGAGAGAAAATTTACCCTTTTGTCCATGTCGTGCTGCCTTAAATGTTGTAGCGCCTGATGAAAACACCATCAACATCTGTCCCCTAGTTCTCGGTTCCAACAAGTATGTGAGTTGGTACCGGGAACTATATGAAGAGGGTGTGCTTGATTGCCTTTGTTGGTAGTCGTCCCAGAATGCAAAAAAGAATCTTCTTGCCGTTTCAATAATTCTTTCCTCGAGACGCACAACCGTCATGTCTTCTTAAATGCCCATCAAATCGACTTTAGGGTTTCTTCTAATGTTTGACACTTGTCAAACATCCGCCGGGTTCCCGCCAAAACGACGGCGATGTGCGTCCCAGTCACGACTATAAGAAAACGGGGATTCCACTGTTCCATTTTTTCGGCAATTTCTCCTTTTCTTCTGAGAATTTTTCTGCGATTCGTTCAACTTGTGTTCTTGAAGCTGAACCGTGGTCTTCTTCTTTTCCGTTGCTGAGCACCTAAGGAACGGGCACCGCCGCGCTGTACAACCTGGTTTTAAAAAAAAAAGTAAGTCTTCTGAGCGACTTCTCCTCTTTTGTATGCTGTGACTCTGTTTGTTTATTTTGCTTAGGGAGAGACTTGTGGTTTTGTTGGGTCTTTGCTTTAGGGCACTCTTTAGAGACTCCCTATCTAGTTTAGCACGGACGCCGTGGGTAGCTCCTCTTAGACTGATTCTCCTCCCTTCTCTGTTTTTCTGGGTGTCAAGGATGTCTGACAATAGTTCTTCCTCCGAAAAGCCTGCCAAAATCTCAACTCCCCCTGCCGAAGAGCTCTCCTCGGGCTCAGGGGCGCCTAGTGTAGAAGATCTCGACACTACCCCTACTCATTCTGAGATTGAAATGACTTTACCATCAGAGAGTTCCTCGGAAGGATCCAGAGCCTGGAGAACTTGGGTCGTCGGCTCTGGATATGAACCGTCCTTCTAAGATAACCGAGGATGATCTGGCGCTATTGCGGCAACGATACAGCATCCCAATAGACATTGCTCTAGAAGTTCCCGGCCCAATGGATCGTGCTAGTCAGCCTGACGAGGGCTCGGTGGCACTTCTTCCTGCTTTTTTTCGAGTGTGGGCTACGTTTGCCGATTCAACCTTATTTTGCTTGGATATTGGCCGAGATGGAGATCGCCCCCTGTCAGCTGAGTCTAAACAGTTGGAGGATTCTGGCCGGGTTGTATGTGGTTTGGCATCGGGCAGGACTTGGCGAACCTTCCTTTGAAGAGGTGAAGAGGCTATATCGGTTGAAGGCCAATCCCAGGTCGTACCATGGATGGTATTACCTTTCAGCTAATGACAGCTCGTCAAATGTCGTTAAGAAACTCCCTGACTCCAATAAGAACTTCAAAGATCTCTGGTTCTGGGCCACTGGGGATTGGGGGCGGACCTTGAGGTCGGATGAAGGGGAGACCTTAGTACCGGATATCTTCAGGCGGGAGGTTAGGAGATCGTCCTTTAGCTTCGTTCTTCCCCCTTTTTTTTTGTTTGGGTTCTTACCCTTCTTCTTATATTCTTTTTAGCGTGTTGGAGGGATGCTCCCAAAGTTTCCCGCCGGGTCCGGCGGCGAGTATATTGGGCTCGTCGGTATGCCGCCCACTGGAGGGAGCTGGTAAATGACGCGGCTTTTGTTGTGTCTGGCCTTATTCGGGCTGTCCCACGGATGTCTCGGGTCGGATAGGTAGGTGATGTTGCTGTTTGTTCTGTCTTCCTTGTTTGTTTATTTTGATGTTTTTCTCGGATCCTGATTTCTCTTTCTTCATCTTTTTTTTTTTTTTTGTAGGCATGTCGAAGAGGCCAAAGTTTCTCGAGAAGTTGGCCGGTACCATGAAGAAGGCTGGCCACACCGATGCTGCTGCAAACTTCCCGGGCACGGCCTGATCTTGCTGAGAAAACATCTTCAGGACAAGTCCAAACTAGTGCTCGGGGACTATCTTCACCTTCTAGCGGGCAATCATCAGGATCTGCTCATCTTGCCAGTCCGCCGAAACCTCTTAGGAAGAGGAGGCGTCAGTTTGGGACCGAGGAGACCGAGTTGGCCCAGGAGGAAGAAAATGAGGGAGCTGCTCCGGTTAAGAGGAAGGACGTTCGTAGGGGGAAGAAGTCCTCTGAAGGCTCCTCCAGAAAATGGAAGGGCCCTGTGGTTCTTGTTGTTTATTCTAAGGTCCCAAGATCAAATCAAGACATGAAATAATGCGTGAATACATCAACGGAGGTAGCGGAATACTCACATTGATCGGTTATGTCGATTTGAAGACGAATCAAGGCCAAAAACGTACTGCCCTTCACGCCAAACTGCTGGCAGTCCACTGCCCTGCAAAACAGAAATTGGGTCACAAAACGAAGCTCCAAACTCCATCGGATGAGTCCCGCCTCATGGTCGAACCTCCCTACCACCTTCGCAAGACTTGTAAGTGTGCTAGCACTTGATTTCTCACCATGAAAAACCACTCTTGGCTTCCCTTGTTCACGCCATTTCTGGTTCCAAACCAGTGAACAATTCAAGCTTTTGGGCGTGAGGAGAGGAGAGAATTTTAGAGAGATGAAATTGTGTTAAGTTTTTTTAAAATGATTTACCAAAAATCAATTTATATTTTATGTCATAATTTTATTAAATTAATAATAAAATTATGACACAAAAAATGCAATGGCTTAGAGTGTCAAACACTCAATTCCATGCAATAACATTGAGTGCATTGTACACTATCTACATGCA
>SKCR01052266.1:0-21234 GCA_019454045.1 Zanthoxylum bungeanum | reverse complement strand
GTTCACAATTTTGCAAATTAAACCACTTCAAACAAAAACCAAATTAAACAAAAGCCAATAATTTGATCTATATATACACAGCTCACATCCTATCAATTTTTGCAAATTGAACCACTTCAACACAACCGAAACATACCCAATAATTTGATCTAATATATACAGCTCACATCCTATCAAATAAGTGAAAATTCATAACTATTTATACCTTTGAATCACAAGCCATTTTCCAGATGAATAAGGTGATCAACTAAAAATTCACAAACAAAGTGCATAGCTACAAATTAGTATTATCCTTTAAATTCACAAACAAAACTTCACAAGTAATTTTCCAAGTACATGCAGCTCAAATTACCTTCACTTCTACACATGAAAAGGTTCCGAACAACTTTAAATTACAATGAAATAAAGAACCCAAAGATCTTAATAAAGAAATAAAGAAAAAAACCAAGTGGCGACTTTGATGAACCTAGAGAGCTTAATAAAGAAATAAAGAAAAAAACCAAGTGGCGAACAAGTTTAATAAAGAAAAAAATAAACCCAAAGAGCTTAAATTACCTTCACTTCGACTCCACTATCAATCTTCCCTTCTTTAGAGTGGCAACTTTGATGACGACGATTTGGAGAGTTTTGGCTGAGAATAGAATTGGATTTTGGTTAAAGGCTAATTTGGCGATTAGGGTTCAAAAATCAAGTGGTGTTTGGCAAATGATTTAAGAGAATTCTTGGTTATTTTTTTTTATTCAGCACGATAGTGACGCCGTGGTTCGAGAGAAATGTAAATAGCAAAATATTTAAGAATATCATTTCTCTTTTTTTAGCAATTTCTCCGATTTATCAGCGACTTTGTTGAAGTTGTTGATGAAGCACATGCAAATGAAGGGAGAAGTTTAAGTTGCACCAAAACTATCAAAATAACAAAGATATCCAAAGAATTACATTCATATGATGCTTAGGCTTATTATCGGATGCGATTTTAATTATTTTGATGTAGATAACCCAAATATCAAATAAATTTTCTTGAATAATGGAAGACACACACATAAAACACATTCATGGGATTTTCTTAGAAAAATAGAGAGGTAATATTATTTCAATCTCAGCATGAACGAAGGTCGGAGGCCCAAGAGGTGTGGTTTGATGGTGTATGGTTCAAGATCACCTCGAGATCCTAGATTCAAATATAGAGAATACGTTTTTTTTGTAAGAGTATGTGACAATTGGAGGTTTTACTTGTTCCGCTTAAGCCTGAAATGAGTCATTTAACGGCGAGATTTCCAACGATTCAAAAAAAAATTGAAGAAGGCTAGATTTGGTGAGATGTGATTATCACAACTATTAAGGAATTTTTATTCTTTAATCAAAATTAAAATTAGATAGGATTTGCATGTAAGAGAATTTGAACGAATGTGTCTAATAAGTGTTCAAAGAAAAATATTAAATTTTTACATATGATAAATTATCATTAATAGTAATTTATATCATGAGCATTTTAACAATACATATTTTAATTAAATTATATGTGCTCAAAGAAATTTTTAGAATGTAAATAACCATACCCTTAATTTTATATTAAATGTGGGACGTGTGTAATATTTTTGATCTAATTATTTAATATTCATACATATTTTACATTAATTTATTTAAACTTATCTATTCCTTTTACTACCATAGAGTAAGGATACTTCTTTATTTATTCTTGAAATTGAGTACTGGAGTATATTATTTAAGAGTTAAATAAATTTGAGTTAAATTTCATACATCATTCACACTAAAATTTGGGAAGAGGTTAAAATCAATGGAAAATAAATTTATTTTAAGAAGTTATTTTGATAAATTATTTTATATTTATGTCAGAGAATTGTGTTCGTGAAGAAAATCCCCCTAGGACGAACGAGTCAATAAGGGGCGAAAATAAATGACGAGTCAAAGGATGAAAAATAATTAGGACGACCAAAAGAAAAGCAGACGAAGGGAAAAATGATCAGGACGATTATCGCGTGTACAGACTTGTTGCAGTTAACCCCACGATCTAGCAGTTAGATAGCACCTCCTCATATTCTGGTAGTTATCACACACAACTCAGCAGTTGAATGCATGATCCAGCAGTTACGTGCAAGCATGAAACGTGGGAAGGGAAGCAAAACCGCTCAAACGATTGATAAGGCTCTCCATTATAAAAGGCTTAAGGGTTGGAAGAGAAAATGATAAAAAAAAAAAAAAAAACAAATGAAGACTCATAATGAGCACTTTATTTTTATTTCCTAGCTTTGTAATTCATAGATTGTAATTTGTGTGCTTGTGCCCCTTAGAGGCTTATTCACTGAATCAAACACCCATTGCTAGGACTTTATCTCAGGAGGTTTGAACCTTACATGCTCATAGATAAAAAAATGTGCAAACAATTTTTTACGGCCACAATGGGAGACTTGGTGTAGGAAGTGGAGATGTCTCCGAAAAGAAATACTCAGACTGGCTCGAGTACAGAGGAATGAGGACTTGAGCAAACCAACCAGCCCCACGTTCCAACTGTAGTAGGCTATTTTGAGGGTCTAGCAGAAGCAAGCCGATATGAAACTATGCGAGAATTCAGCCCTAACACGATTCATGTCTTGTTCGGTGAGTTCACCCAGGATGTCGTCGAACAAGACGCCATAGAATATGGGTGAATAACGTTCGAGAAAAAGATGACAGTGGATGACAATCTCTTTCCAAAGCCGTTGGAAAATTGAATATGATCAACTCTGATCTCACCAAAATGAATTTTCCAAAATTCAAGCTGGTTCTGGATGAGGATCAGGACGATCATCGTCCAAGTGCTCTTTAAAAGATCGAGGCGTCCGAAAAAAAAGGGTTTCGTAAACTTTATATGCACGTTGCCAAAACAGTATAGTGTGGATGAAAGAATTGGAAGATACATGTGAGAGGCCATCGAAGAAGGTGCCAGTAGCATGGCAACCAAGAACCTTCGCACCAATATTTTATGGAGAACTTTCAAATTTCGTTCAAAATATAAGGATTTTTAAGTCGAAAATTCATCGGATCAATGTATGATATCCGTACCATCGGCCATATTCATACCATCGACCAGGGAAGAACTCTCCTCCTTAGATGAAATGACAAGGACACAATTGAGACGACACCGAAGAAATTATGGCTGTATGATACACCAGCAAGGTGAAGTGAAAGTTACCACTAACCATAGTCTTCCGATCAATACCAATGGGAGGAAAAAGCCGGATCCGAGGGTTAAGGATAGTGGTTGTAGATAGGAGATCGATACAAGCTGTAAAGAGCGTACCAAATTCGACCGATAAAAACGGGATGAGACAGATGACGATTCAGTTTGGCAGCATGCCTCTGATGGTGGCCAATCATTACCTATTGTCCGAAAAGTTCAAAGGGGGCAATAATGATACCTCTGTGAGGAGTGAAGATGTCTACAACGGCGACGAGACAGAATTCACAACACTTGCGATAACTGACAGAGAGGCCTCGGACGACGAACTGACCGATATAGAGGAAGAAATATATATCAGAGAGTTATACGAAGCCAGAAATACCGTATTATGAACATTAGGAGAGGACTTGGGGCGATCTCCATACCTCGTGCTATATGGAAGGCTCAAAATAAAATGTGTCGTGACCAGAGCAGAGAAACAGAGGATGTTCACCAGTAATGCCTCTCATGATATGCCGATCACGTTGTCAGCTTCCGGATGAAACGAGGAGGAGGATCCACCTCAAGTAAATACAAGTGGTGAGCAAACAATGGAAGTAGGAATGTCAGAGAAGATGATATTTCCAAAACCACCACGACAAATGACAAACCATCTTCGACCGCTTTATGTGAAAGCAAAGGCAAACAGAATACCCATCACTAAGGTGTTAATTGAAAATGGAATGGCCATCAACGCCATCCCAGTTATGATGTTGGGACGATTAGCAAAGTCGGAGGAATATCTCATCCATACAGAAGTGGTGCTTACAAGTTCCAATCGAGGGGCAACGACAGCCAAATGAGTTGTCCCACTAGACTTACAGGAGGGAAGCATTACTAAGACAGTAGTATTTTTCGTTATAGACGGACCAACCACGTATAACATACTATTGGGATGAGATTGGATCCATGGCAGCCGATGCATTCCTTCATCCATTCATCAATGTCTCGTTTTTTGGAATTAGAAAGATGAAGTAGAGGTAGTACACGCCGATAATAGGCCCTTCACAGCAGAGACAAATTCGGCCGAATATTTCATGTATGAAGGAAATTACGGGCCAACTAGAGTACCGAATGAAGCAAGGGATTCAGCCATAGTGGCCAAAAATGACGAGTTGTACACCGCATATCTGCTAAATGACTTGTTCGTACAAACAAAGCCAACTATAGTGGCCTTCAAAGGGCCAACGCATGGCCATGAAACCATAAATTCAAATGGAGAAGAGCGAACAGAGTAAAGAACAAGTCGCGCTCGCGGCCACTAGGGCCAGCTTAATGGCCTATGTAACGGAACAGAAAGTTGAAGCCGATGCTCAGGCCGCGATTTCGACCTTGAGGGAGAAATTATTAACACAACATACGGAAGATAGAATATGAGAGGCATGCGGAGTGGATTGTTTGATGGAATGAAGTGACAGGAACGAACGATCAAATGAAAAAGAAGAATACGCTCTGAATGGGCGACATAAGGCAAACATTACAATGATACAAGACGTTTTGGACTATGTAAACTTGAGAAGTGAGGACGATAGACACATCATTTACATCAGAAATGAGCTAGAGGCCGAGGTACGCCAAAAATTAATCCATATTTTACAAAATTATAAAAAATATTTTGCTTGGGACTACGGTGAAATGTCTGGTTTAGATAAAACTTTAGTAGAACATAGGTTTCTAATTATGCTAGATCATAGGCCATATAAGCAACCCCTCAAGAGGTTTGTACCCAATGTTATGTCTGACATTAAAAAAGAAGTCGAGCGCCTCTTAAAGGTGAAATTCATTAGCACGATCAGATATGAAGAAAAGTTGTCAAATATCGTCTCCGTCATGAAAAAAAAATGGAAAGTTAAGAATATGTATAGATTTTAGGAATTTAAACTTAGCAACACCAAAAGACCATGCCTACGGTAGATTCCTTAGTAGACTCCACAACAAGATATCAAGTGTATTCTTTTATGGATGGGTACGCAGGATATAACCAAATCTACATTGCCGAAAATGATATCCATAAAACGGCTTTCAGATGTCCGGGGTCTTTAGGATGTTATGAGTGAGTGATAATGCTATTCGGCCTAAAAAACACCGGGGCCACTTACCAACAGGCTATGAATATAATTTTCCATGACATGATCAGTAATTTTGTAGAGGTTTATATAGACGATATAATGGTAAAGTCTATGATCGCGGACGAGCATTTTAACCACTTGACAATGGCTTTTGTACGAATGAGGAAATTCAAATTAAAGTTAAATTATGCCAAATGCGCTTTCGGGGTCTGTGCAGAGATTTTTTTGGGCTTTTCAATCCACCAGCAGGTAATTGAGATTGATGCTAATAAATCTCAGGCAATTACTGAAGCCAAACCACTCTAGAACAAAAAAAAGTTGCAAAGATTCCTGGGGCAAGTTAATTTCTTACGAAGGTTCATTTCTATTTTTACAGGAAAACTAAAGTTTTCTCGTCCCTACTAAGGCTAAAGGAAAATGACGAATTCTTCTGGACCGAAGAACATCAAAAAGCCTTCGAGAACCTGAAGAATTATTTATCACAGTCGCCGGTGATGGTACCCCCTGTGCCAGGACTGCCAATGAAGCTTTACATATCCGCTGAAGAGGAATTTATAGCTGGAATGATCGCACCGAATGACAATACATATATCGAAAGAGCCATTTATTATATAAACAGTCAATTGTTAAAATATGAATGTAATTATTCTCCAATAGAGAAGTTGTGTTTGACTTTACGCGCCTACTTTAGGCCGACCACCGTGTATTTAATTACAAAAATCAATATATTAAAGTACATATTTTCTCGTCCCATTTTGCAAAAAATAGTTGGGTTTTGGTCTCTATCATTATAAGAAATCGACATACATCATGAACCCTAAAAGGTCGTTAGTATTTTCATTCCTGCCCCTTGTGGATTTCTTAGCTGATTACTCGTGTTTAAGCACCACTAAAGAAATGAGAATGGAAATAGACGAGTGCAGTTTAAAGCCATGGATGATGTATTTCGATAGATCCAGCACATCAAAAGGGGCAGGAATGGGAACAGTCCTGGTCAGTCCGTTGGGAGAGCCATTCTGTTTCATAATCAAGTTGAACGAATACTGCGCCAACAATCAGGCCAAATATGAGGCTTTCATATTTAGGTTGGAAATGCTCATTGATATGAGAATAAAATACGTGTCCGTCAAAGGAGATTCGCAACTAGTGATCCAACAAATGACGGGGGCATTCAAGTGTCAAAGTCCGTCGGTCAGGACGCTGTCAGAAATAGCTAAAGAGCTGCTAGGCCAATTTGACTTCATAGAATTGGAGCACGTCCCAAGGGCGAAGAATGAGATGGCCAATAAATTGGCCCAAACAGCCTCGAGGTATAAACAAACAAGCATAGATGGCATATATAGGAGGGAGGAGGCTAAACCAGCCCTGGTAAGGCGGAAGAACGTAATGGACGTCATGGCCACTGAAATCCAAAATCAAAATGAGAACGATTGGAGAAAAAAGACCAGAGAACTCTTAAAGCAATCAGAAAGTGGGAAAGACCAGAAGCTAAAACTAAAAGCCTTGAACTATGTAATATCGGGAGATATATTATAAAAAAAATACCAAGATGGTTTGTTATTAAAATGCGTAGGGCCATCGGAATCCAAGACTATTATGGCCGAAATACATAAATGGGGTCAGTGGGGCTCACCAGATCGAGATAAAGATGAGATGGTTGATTATGAGGAGTGGATATTATTGACCGAAAATGGGAGAATCATGCGTACTGTATGTTAAGGGATGCGTTACTTGTCATAAGCATGAGCTCATTCAAAGAACACCAGCGACCGAAATGGTCCATGTTATTAAGTCATGGCCATTTATGGGTTGGGCGATCGATTTAATAGGGAAAATCTATCCCGAGTTTAGCAAAAGACCCACTTTCATCATCGACGCCACAGATTTCTTCACCAAGTGGGTGGAAGCAATTCCGATAATAGAGAATTCTCAAGACCAAATCATTAAGTTCATAAAAGAGCATATTATCCATCGATTCAGTATCCCTCAGACATTGATGGTGGATCAAGGTACCTCTCTGAACGGTGAAAAGGTTAAAAGCTTCCTGATCGAATACGGAGTCCAGATAGTAAACATTACTCTATACTACCCCCAGTCAAATGGTCAGGCAGATTCATCCAACAAAACCCTCAAAGGGTTGATCCTAAAGATGATAACGGACAATGTCAGACAATGAGATAATGCTTAAGTCAAGCTCTATGGGCTTATAGGACTTCACCCTGAACAAGTACCTCGATCACACCATTCCAGTTAGTATATGGTCAAGAGGCAGTATTACCGGCTGAAATCAATGTTAAATCTACAGGGGTGACGTTGCAAAAAGAATTGACAAAGGAAAATTACAGTGAAGCGATGATCCAAAATTTATTAGAATTGGATGATGTCAAGTGTGATGTCATCAATCGTTAGGAAGCATAGAAGACAAAGATGGCCAACAGATATAATCGGAAAATCGTGGCCAAATCATTTAGAAAAAGAGAGTTAGTGTGGAAAACTATACCGCCACTAGGTACCAAGAATCTTGCATATGGCAAATGGTCGTCTAATTGGGAAGGCCCATTCGAGGTAGAAAATGTGTTGCCAAACGGGGCCTATCATCTGAAAATTTTGAATGGATAAATGCATGTCAGAGCGATCAAACGGCAAGTACTTGAAAAAGTATGTGCCTTCATTATGGATGTTGGACAATTATGACCCATAGCATCACTATTTGTAAAAGACATTGTGGTTTTTATTCAAATTAACTATATGACAAAAGGAATTGTTATTTTATCATTTTGTAATTAGATTACTTTGATATATAAATGATATAAGTCCTTATGATTAGTTCCGGATTAATAAGATATGAGACAATATTAATCCACGAACGATTAATCATTAAATATCCATAGTCGTAGTATTATCGAGACTGGACATCGATAATGCAGAATAGACTAGTATTGCACTTGTGCGCGTTATGGAAGCTTAACGACATAGTTCTCATATATTTAAGTATATGATACTTATGCAAGTGTGATATGAGGATCTGTTAGCCGTTGAAGAACATCTTCGCTCTGGATAGAACCCTCAGAATCCCATTGGTAGTATGACTATATGTCTATGGGAATCCACATCAGGGAAAATGTATTTGGTCTTAACCTGAGACTTGCATCGCTAATACTTGCGATAATCAGTACGCTTTGGTTTTGGTCATCCGGGCTTTAACAAGTTCTGTGTACACCTCTTCTGGGTTTACTGAGAATCGTAGTGTATTGGGTGTGATGTCAAGATGGAAATGTCACTTCAGTCATATGGAGATGATGATCACGTAGGATACAGAAATGGTACTCTTGTATGCTGCAGCTATCGGGATAGTATGACAATGTCATGATTATCCTATCAAAGAGACTAGTTGCCAGTGATCCGATATATGCTTCGTATGAGGCAGATACAATTACAGCCCCAAGCCTAGCAAGTGACATCCGATACCAGATCGTAATACACAATACTCAGTATACTACACTTGATAAAGATTATGTATTCCTTAAAAGAATATTTCTGGAGAATTGGGTAGGCACGGTGCGTTGCTAGAAGTCAACCATGTCTTGTAAATCGGTAAGAATGTGGTACTAGATATGCACGTATTCGGATAGTCCGATGACCGTATTTACTGCCAACATATCCAGGGATCTCATGGGTCGCTTTCCAAAGATTCACCGATGACATTTGACTTGAACAGGATTAATCTAGGATTAATTATAAGAGAGACAAAATTAATCTGGGATTAATTACGGCAATAATTTATTTGGGATAAAATTCGAATAGAAGAGAGAACGCGATTAATTTGAAATTAATCGATTAAATAATATATTAGATATATTATATGAAATTAGATTTCAAAGCAGAATTAAAATTGGATTTTAATTCGGGCGAACGAATTAATTTAGAATTAACTCGTAAGCGACTTTCGTAATAATTTTGCGAGACATTATTATTTAATTAAATTAGATTTAATTACGTCGCGACGAAAAATTCGTTTAATCGGATTAAATGAATCCGGGCCCGAGTGAAGTTGTGTGTTGAATTAGCCGACTTAAATTTGGAATTTAAAAGTGGTGGGATCCACTTCACTTACATCAACATATTGGACATGTGATGGAAGTGGTTGGGCTTAATTTATGGATTTGATTTTTTGAAAGTAAGGCTTGATTTACTTATAAAACACTCAAGCCAATTTTAACACACAAACTTAGTATAAATTAACAAGTCAACTTTGGAAGTAAGACTAAGTTACTATTCATAACACTTCATTTTCTTTCTTCTCTCCCTTTGTCATGAACCTCTCCATTTCCCATAGAGTTTTTGTTACAAAAATTCTTGTAAGTTAGTACTTCAAAGAGCAAACAGGGTGATAGGGAAACCAATTACTTGAGTTTGGAACACAAAGAAAAGTTTGGAGCTCTTCGCAAACATCAAAGATTTTTGAAATCTCACATCCAATCTTTGTAAATTTTTCCGCAAACTTTTTAATATTCACACATAAATCATGTATTAGAGATCTTGTGGCATGTCTAGGACACTAACAATAGGAACATGAGAATGTGACGTTCTTCAGGTGAAAAATAAGGAATAAGCGAAATAAATAGAAATAAATGAATATTATAATTTCATTAATATCGGGCAACAATGTACCAAAAATTACAAGTAAAGGACGAATGTAACGTCCTGACAGTGCACGAATACATAGTTATTTACTAGCGGAAGGCCGGTGAAAGTCCTCAAGCGAGTCCTTCATGGCTGAGAACATTTCCCTTAACTGATGCCACTCTTTCTGCATCTCTATATCAGCCGCTGCCAAATCGCTCAAACTCTTCTAAAAATCAACTTGGGCTAAGTCTTTATATTCGGCCAGGAAAGCGTTAACCTCTGTTATTTGAGAAGCCATGGTTTTTCTCTTGGCTTTTCTCCTTATACGACTCTCCTCAATGAGACGCTAAATATCTTACCATTGTCGTTATAAGTCCAGCAGTATTGACTCTTCGATCATCATTTCATTCGTGGTTTCATGTATAGTTTGGCGGAAAATGTCAAGGGAATCACCAAGCCTTTCTTTTTTGGACATGGAAGAACGAAGCCCAACCTTTTGACTGTGTATATTTCGATAGCGAAGGATAAGAGCTGTAACTTCATTCTGCATATCTTGAAGGAAGAGCCGGTCTTCTACCGGTATAGGCAAGATAGGAAGACCCAAGCTTTTGACTGTGTATATTTCGATAGCGAAGGATAAGAGTTGTAACTTCGTTCTGCATATCTTGAAGGAAGAGCCGGTCTTCTACCGGTATAGGCAAGATAGGAAGACCCAACAGTCGCTCTAACTCAGAGGAGATCTTCTCTAGTTTGAGCATGTTCTCTGGCATTGCGGCGTGACCAATCTCCAGAGTAGTGAGGAAGCATATTGCCTAATAACCTCCCGAAGAGCTTCCAAGTCTGTAGTAGCTCGGGCCGAAGATTGAGAGGGCTGAGATGGAGTAGAAGCTACCCGATCAAGATCGTCCAGAATATCCCGGACCGATTACAGTAACGGATCGGACCTCTATGTGAAAAAAAAGGAAATTAGCAAACGAATAAAAAGAACGGTAAAAGAAAGAAAAAATGAAGAAAGAATCACAGCTTCGGGGCTATGATTGGAACTGGATGGCTCACAAGCAGTTTCCATAGGGACCTCGAGTGGCAATGCAGGTTCTCCTCTATGAGAGGAAGCAAGCCAGTGTCTTCGAGAAAAGTGTGGGTCTCTGCATGCAATTTCATCCGTTTGAACCAGGTCTCAAACGAAGAATCAAGTTTGGCCCAAGTACGGATAGTATTAGACTGGACAAGAGGAGACAGATTCAAGGGTTCTGAGAAATGGAGGTTGGAAATATAAGGAAACAGTTTAGTTAGGGAAGCCGTGGCAATGGCAGTATCACGGACGAAAATCGGACCCAAAGAATTCAATCTGTAGTTTTTGTCAAGGGTATGGACCCCAAAGACGCCGATAGATGAATCACCCAAAGCAGCTTGGTAATCGCTGAAGGTTGAATATGTTGTGGTTTTATTGGGAATTACAAGGTTGCACAGCGGAACGCAGAAAAACGATTTCTCCGATTTCAAAATTTTTTCTTGGAACAATTAAATAAACTTATTTATTTAATTAACTAATACTTAAATTATGAAATATAACCTAAGAAATCATATTTCTTTTAATTACAAAATTACCCCAAACTTTTTCAATTTAATTATTTTGGTTTTAAATATGTCAATTACATATTTAATTAATTCCAAATTAACCCAAAAATAATTTTTCCAAGTTTGCTACAGTACAAGAAACATTTTCCAGATATTGCGCCACTGCCCAGTTTTTTCTGGAATTTACAGAACAGCCCCAAAACTTTGGTTAATTGCAATTTGGCCCAAAATGCTCAAAACGCATCAAGATCAAATCCAATTAATCCTAAATTTTACATGCATCAAATATACATCAAATTAAAGTTAATATATGAAAAGCCCCAAAATTTGAGTAGGTTTGGAACCCTAATTTCATAAATCACTCAAATTGGCAATTTACACTAAATTAATAAAATTCAATACTTTAATCTTCAAATTACTACACCAATTAATTCTCACCATCATGAAATTAATCAAGAACAATTCTAGGTCAATTATGAATGGCTAATTAACTCTAGAATAGCAACTTTAATTTTCTAATCAATTTATTAAGCTTAATTACATTAATAAGGTAATAAATTAATTATACATGCTTAAACACATCCAACAAGCTTCCAACAAATTTAATTACAAACTAAAGAGTAGAGACATTAATCCTAGCAATACAATTGAAGATAAGATAAATAGAAACAATTTCTATCTTGAAGGAAATCAAAAATACTTACAAAATTTTTCCAAAAAAGCTTAAGTTTTCTTTAGTTTTCCTTCAATGCTCTCTCTTTTAACTTTGTAATTTTTGTGTTGGAAATGGTCTAACCTTTGTTTGCTGTAATTTGGGCGTTTAAATAGCCCCTGGAATCACAAAACAAAAACAAACAAACTTTGCTTTTATTATTTTTTGCAATTGCCGTTTACTTTCCTTGCCAAAATAAATAACAATTAATTTATTTTGTTGAAAAATAATTGGTCCACAATTTAACAAAATTAAAGACAACTTTTACCTTTAATAAAGTTAACTAAAATGTGTGCCAATGATATCAAGCCAAATAAAAGTTAAATCATTACTTAAGATATTTATTTTTATAAATTAATTTAATTATTTAACAATTAAACAATTAATTAATAAATATAAATATCTTGAATATATGTATTATATTTACAATAAATATCTCAAATACATATATTAATGATATAAGTCAAATATCACAATTTGATATTTTATTAATGTGTATTTAATAAAATCAAGCATTAAATAAAATACACATCAATATTGGAAATGACTGATAGGTCCCGATTGCATGTATTTTTCGTTTAACTATTAAACGAGTTATAAATAATCAGTATTATTCATAACAGTTGCTCTAGTGCTCTACGAGTAAATTTCATTAGTGAGACTCTCTAGATTCAGGCATATCCGTCACAAAATCAAATTTCGTGTCCATAATTCACCCACCCGTAAATTATGACGAACACGGATAAACTCACTGAATCATACAGGTCGAGGTCACTGCATACGTATAATCCCTCCGTCACAGGTATCCGGATTAATCCAGAGATATAGATACAAACGTCAAATCTCTATAGATATAATCACGTCGACGTTTCTATTAGCAATCCCTCAAATAACACTTAGAACTAATTTCTACAGTGTACCACGGGCCCATGGATTTAACAGATTGCTAATACCATATTGAATACCTATACTCTGTACACAGAGCTGACGGATCCTATCTTGATACACACAGGATATCCTGAGCATCAGTCCACACCCAACGAACAGACGGAGGTCTGATCTGAATAGATCGGTGATGTGACTATCATCTAAGTGTGGAGGATAACTCAGATATCCACAGTGGTATCTCAAGTCAAAGAATCAATATGCTCACTCAACCCGAGAAGATTCTTATTGACGTTGGTGTACCATCCATTAAGAATCTTCGGTAAGTCGTTCAGTGTTTATCTGTTATAAACACCTACACGTCTATACGAGTCTCTAAGACTCATGGTTCACTGATAAACCATCAAAATCCAAGATTCCAATATACGACATGTACCGGTCTCAACGGGTTTACTTTACTGACCAAGTAGTGTAAACCTTAACCGGGAAATGTCTAAGAATGACAACGTCATGATACAACTCAATGTCAGTTGCGACGCTTTTGCAACAGTATCATAACTAACCATTCTAAGGTCGGTTACGTCTTTACCATATCATAGAAGAAGTTATATAAAAGAAACTGTTCATTTTATTCAAAATAAAACGTTACATTAGTATTTACATAGAAATACATAATAAAATTGGCGCTCGGAGCACCAACCCTAACAGAATAAGCTTTTTTCATAGAAGCAGGGAAGAAGCCATGACACCTAACAGAGGAGTTGAAATTTGCAGGGAAGAATAAGGAAAGTAAAACAGTGAAAGAAGATTCATAGGCTTATATATAACTAAGATGAAGGGTCGCCCTAGACATGTATTGTAACCTAATTCGAAGAAAGAGTAACAGAGCGGGAAAACGAAAAGGGCGATATCAGATATGATTTGACAAAGAATTGACATGAACGACGACACATTAATTAGTGTCATGATGGTTTTCCATAAGACGTGTTTTGAAGGTCGCACATTTATTGGAGCAATGATAGGTTCACATAGGAAATGTAAACGACGGCTGCAAGTGCTGATAAGGGAAAGGGCGAAGACCAGCAGACCGAAACCAGTATCCGACCAATAAGTTTCATCCTAAATTTACCCAAGTTAAGAAATTCGCCTCGATTTCATTTCCCAAATCAATCAAGGTGAATTTGGGGGACAATTGTTAGTGAAGAAAATCGCTCTAGGATGAACGAGTCAATGAGGGGCGAAAATAAAGGACGTGTCAAAGGACGAAAAGCAATTAGGACGACCAAAGGAAAAGCAGACGAAGAACGACGAAGGGAAAAGCGATCAGGACAGTTATCGCGCAAATAGACAAGTTGCAGTTAACCCCACGATCTAACAGTTAGATAGCAGCTCCCCACATTCTGGTAGTTATCACACACAACTCAGTAGTTGAGTGCATGATCCAGCGGTTACGTGCAAGCATGAAACGTGGGAAGGGAAGCAAAATCGCTCAAACGGTTGACAAGGCACTCCATTATAAAAGGCCCAAGGGTTGGAAGAGAAAAGGAAAAAAAAAAACAATGAAAACTCATAATGAGCCCTTTATTTTTATTTCCTAACTTTGTAATTCATAAATTATAATTTGTGTGTTTGTGCCCCTTGGAGACTTATTCACTGAATCAAACACCCATTACCGGGACTTTATCTGAGGAGGATTGGACCTTACACGCTCATTGACAAAAAATTGTGCAAACAAATCGTAAATTGATATCTAGTCATATGAAATAACAAAACTACTGCTCAGTACTGAGTGAAATTACAAGAATAACATTGATTGATATCGGCGCATTTATTTATAGTTTTTCACATAACGCCCGATTTCTCTTTCTAAAACCCTAAAAAAATCAAAAGGTTTCATCAAGAGACGAAACGACTTACGGATACTGTCAGGTAAAATTTTACATATTAGGGTAACGGTTAGGGTTAGGGTTAGGGTCTACGTTTCTATCCAACTATTGGATTACTTTCAAACCAGTCACTTTAATGCATAAACTAGACTCAAAAAACATTATTTAATTTTGTTTCTCAATAAATTAAAAAGGTATCGTGAGTGAAGAATCTTCTAGCAGCTGGCTTGGGAGGACAATGGGAAGCGCACCGGCACAAATTCCAACAAGCTTCGGACATGAGCTGAGAGCTTGCCTCCGTTGCCGGCTCGTCAAAACCTATGATCAGGTTTTTGTTGTAGTATTATTATTTCATTTGGTGTATATAATTGGTTTAGGGATTTATTGATTGATTGAGGAATTGTCATTTGTGCAGTTTAGGGAATCGGGATGCGAGAACTGCACCTTCTTTAAGATGGATGAAGATAACGAGCGTGTTGTTGATTGTACTACTCCCAACTTTAATGGGTATGTTTACTGTTTTATATACATTATATAAGTAGTCTTTACTTGAATTTTCTCAAGAATTGATAAAGTTGGACTTTTAAGTAAAGCGTTCTTTATGACTTTGTTAGATTGATTGTTTCTTTGCTTTCAACAGCATAATATCAGTCATGGATCCCACTAGAAGCTGGGCTGCTCGTTGGTTGCGAATTGGTAATGTTCTACAGTTGATTGTTGTTCTCATGCTTTTACTTGCATTCTTGGTCTCTCTTTTTTTGTTGGAAAAATAATATTAATAGAAGATGATTATTCATTGAATCAAGTAGAAGTTGTCAGTTGATGAAGCTTCTATTCTGCACATTCTATTTTCACCCTCATAAAACACATATTTCGTTCCAATCTAGGAAAATATGTTGCTAAAAATATCAATAAACCGACAAAGGTCAAAACATAAATGGAATTAATCTGCTTACTCATCTGTTATCTAGAATTTGATTGATGGGTCTGTCACTCTATGAGAAGAAGGTTTGATCTTCAGTAATTCACACATGATCTTACTAAAGAATTTGAATGCCTTGCCTTGTGTTAAGAACATTGACTGATTCTAGCAACAAGCCCTTGAAGGTGAACATTTGGTAGAGTAATTTGGTATTGGAAGTTGTTGTCTTTTAGAGTGCTTTTCTCTCACAGTAGTATTAATATTTTCTACTAGTTAAATGAGAAAATATTAGGTCGTGTCTATGTTTTAAAGCATCAGTAAATATGATTGATGATCTTCTGGAGGCTCCATGCTTTGACTGTGACCATGTTGATTTTCCCTGGAACATCTAGATGTCAATCTAACTCATAGATGTTATTATTTCTTGCTTGGCATATACTAGATGCATTTTGTGATTCGCACTCATATTTTTATATCCTTTGCAGGAAGATTTGTCCCTGGTTGCTATACACTTGCTGTTTCAGAAGCACTGCCAGAGGATTTGCAGGTTTGAATTTTCGTATAACATGCAATATATGAGTTTTTGGTAATTTTAGTTAATATTGTGCTTGTAATTTAATATCTAATGAAGTGAGTGGTCAAAATTACCAACTTTTATGCGCTCACCACATGGTTACGTTCATAGATCTGTGCATTTTTCCATTGATGACGACTCATTTGGCATTACTCTTAGCAACATTTCCAGGATGCCACTAGTTTGTAGTTAATGGCCCACATCTGATAGGGAATTTCAATGGATTGGTGACTGGTGAGATCAGTTTTGTAAAAATGTGTTTAGCCTTCCAGTCTTATATGCTGGTTTTACTCTTAGCGGGATGTTGCTCATATTTCGACACTTATTACTGTTGTTAGATCTAAGGTGTAAGGGGGATAAAAATTCAGTAGGACTGACGTGCAAACTTTAGCGAGTCAAGGATTAACGAAAATGAGATAACTCTAAAGACCTTGATTATAAATCAGAGCTAAAAGGAGAAGATGGTGAGAATGTAGTAAGACGTTTTAAGAAAGATGAAATAGGCTATTGAATGGAGATACAAGAGGGAGCCCCAAAGAGAAGAGGAAAAAAGGAGATTCCTTGATCTACCAGTTTGGTGTTTTCTACAACCTAGTAAAATCCTAGAAACATTAGAAGACAAGGAAATCATTTGTGCTTACTCCCACCCCCCCCAAAAAAAGTTAAATCAATAAAGAAATTTAAATACACCGAGCTGCTTGGGAGAAATGACTGATACTGCTAGATCAATTCTGCTTTTGCTCTGGTCACCAAGTTGAATTACAATTTTATTGTGAGTTGCTTGTATCCTTTTATTTGATGTATGCTAACTGATCAAGTTAGGTAAAATGGTTGTATCTACTTCCACGACCTGTTGATTCAACATACTTGCAGCATTCTTCATTTTTCAAAATATTTGATATTATTTTTCTCACTTTACTGTTTTATTGATCTCAATGCAGAACTTATGTGAAGATGAGCGTGTGCAATATGTGCCCCCAAAGCGTTAATGCCTGTTTGAACAATGTATTGTTTGTAAAGATTATAACCGTTGGGGGTTAGGATGGAGTGGATGATATACTTAAGAATTATATGCATCATTGGCTGCTAAAGTTATCTTGAATTTCTTGTGCCCAATGCATGCATTAACAGTCCTAACTATATGTTTGATAACGTGTGTGAAGTGTGTTGCTTTAGATGTTTCAATGTAATTCTAGAAACGTTCAAGTTAAAACAAAACACCCGAGGTTCTTGGGATGCAGTGTTTTTGGATCTGTTTGGGGAAATATGGAAAACTTTGCCTTGTTCATAAGGTTTTTAAGTTTTAACATCGGTTTTAGAATAGATACTGATATCTGGGGCTAGACAGTAAAAGATTTCCAGCCTTGAAAGGCAATAAATGAAGAATTTTCTGTTTATTTTGGTCAGTTAAGGCCCCTTCAGCCGACCCCGTTGTTGGTTTGTTTTGGTTTGGTGAAGGGCTCTCCTCTATTTCTTGCAGGGAAGAGGAAGGTATTGGGGGCAAGAATACCAACTCCTGATTCCTGAAATATTCAGTCGTCGTAGGTGAAATGAGATACAATTCCAGAAGGAGAACCTTCTGTTATTGTCTAAAAGATTTTTCAATCTCATATTCCAGTAGTAATGCAGAAACTACGGGGGATGCTGATGGGTGGAAATTGGAATTGTTCAACAAAGAAATATTCTCTTTCAATTTTTTCGAATACAAGTGCATCTCCATATATTTATCCCAAAAAAAAAAAGATAAATCATCACTCTTAATTTAGGGAATCATGTAAAATGATTTGTTCCAATAATCATCCTGCTTATCTCATACATATTATATATGAGGCGGTAAAAATGGATGGTGAGATTCCATACATCTTAATGGGTTTCAGGTTTGATTTTCTAAGGTCCAATTCTAATATATCAAAGGAAATATGTGTTTGATGGTCTAATAAAATTAGGCATCTATAATATAAATAATATAATGTCAATTGATTAATGTACATGGCATTATTTTTTTCTTTATAAATCTACATCACAGAAAAATTAAATTCCAATATGTCTCTAGATCTACTGAGGTAGAACTCCATGAGAGATGCACTACTATATTTTTTGATGACATTCTAGTGGTATATTTCAATGTTTCTAAAATATATAACTGTTTAATGTCACTAAAATATCATAAAAAGCCATTTAATAATTTACTTGAAAAATATATGATAGAAAAAAAGGGCAAACTTTTGAAAAAGACGTGCACTTTTTGGTCGATCGAACACAACAAAAACAGGGGGTGGGGGTGCGCACACCGGAAGGGCCCCCACAAAGGAAATACAAAATCTGTGGTCTCCCGTCACTGTCGTCATGAATTATTATTTATAAATATAACGACCAAAAAACCTTGTTTGTGTTGGGTGTATATATCTATATAATAAAGGAGAATGGTATTGAAGGAAAGAATGTGTATTTAACGGCTCTCTTTATGTGGCTTAATTGATGGCCCAGATCGTTTCATTGGTAATTGGAGGAAAGAGAGTGAATTGATTGATGGAAATGGTCAAAAATTTTCAAATTAAAAAATAGAAAGTTAAAATAAAATCATTTAATTAAAAAGTAAAATCATATAATACTGTAACAAGTGCCGTAGGCACGGGCCAAATACTGTAACACCGTGCCGTAGGCACGGGCCAAATACTGTAATACCGTGCCGTAGGCACGTGCATCATTTAATTAAAAAATAAAATCATTTAATACTGTAATACCGTGCCTTTGGTACGGACAAAAACTAGTATATATATATTATACATCACTGATTGTTATAACAAAGCCTACATTCTGCAGCAGCTTTAACTCACCACGTATTCAAAGTTGCTGATTGTTTAGTGCCATTTCCTTACAATTGTTTTTCTTCCATATCCCAGAAATAAGATTTATATGAATTAAAAATATTACAAATAAGCACTTGGAATTTAGCTTAGTTGGAGAAACAAAAGGCTTTGCCAGCGAACAGCTGTTGTGGTAACTGGTAAGCACTAAGTAGCCACGTTCGGTTTCTGTTTCGGTAGTGTTTCAGTTCTATACATCATCTTTACTTCTTCCATTTTGTTTCTTATTGACTGGATCTGGTAAAGAAAGAGAAAGAGAAAGAAAATTATGAAAAATTAAAAAAAATGTGATGGAATTTAGAGGGTGTTTTTAAATTTGTGATTTTGCAGATTTTATCCGTAGTGATTGTGAACAAATACTTTATTTGATAAGGTGGATAATGGCGAACATAGATATAGAGGGAATCTTGGAGGAGCTGCCAGATGATAAGCGGGTGCCTAAAACGAAGATAGTGTGTACTCTGGGTCCTGCTTCACGTTCTGTGCCGATGATTGAGAAGCTTCTGAGGGCTGGTATGAATGTTGCTCGTTTCAATTTCTCTCATGGGACACACGAGTATCATCAGGAGACTTTGAACAATCTCCGAACTGCCATGCTCAACTCCCACATCCTCTGCGCTGTCATGCTTGATACCAAGGTCTCGCTTTTCATTTAAACCCCTTTTGTTATTTGTCTCCATTGAATAATGAATTTGATGCAAATGCATGCATATATTGAAATGAAATAGCATTGTAGTGTATTTTTGTGGGGTTGTTTCATTGTTGAGTAAGCTGTTTTTTAGAAAAAAAATAAATCTTACTTGGGGGGTGAAGTGGAAATTGAGGTTGAAATGGATGGTGGGTTTATTATCAAACTTGAAAAAATAAATCCTGCCGTCAAACCAACCATATTATATATAAGCAAATTTGGAAGTTAATTGACAATGACATTATATACATCTGGACCTGCACGCATCCCCTACGTGGATATACCTGTTCTTTGGTGTTTGACGATTTTTATTTGTATTGCAGATTTTGTGTTGCCTCTGTAGGGGGGAAAAAGGTAGTCAAAGTTTTCTTCTACACGATACTTTGTTGGGAAAATGTTTATTTCCAGTAAGCTAAGCACACAGGCACATTTGCCATGGTAGAATATATGCCCTGAAGTTTAAACTGAGGATTCTTAAGCTGCAAGTTTCATATAGAACGCATCTTAGATATTGATTAGCAAACATCTTGCTTTCGTAATTGGGGGAATTATAATTTTTTTTTTAAGTTTTTTCTGTGCTTATGCATTAAAATAATAATGTCTAAGTTCAAACCCCATTGTTATTAATCTGGTTTGGGGGCACAATGGAAAGCCATTTCAGTCTAATTAATATCTGCAAATTGGAATTGGACAACATAGATTGGCTGATTGTACTGAAAGGAAGTGGAGTGGGTTCCCCTGCCAGGGAGCATTTTTTTAGAAACAAAGACTACGAGACTTCTTGTTGCAATTCTTTGGATTTGTGTAAATATCATTCAGGGTAGATTTTTGATAAATTATGTAACAAGAGCTCTTCAATATTCCACGTACCTTTTCTTTTGGATTTGCTATGAGTTTTATGACCATAAATGTGTATGAAAAACTTGTACATGATGTATCTGCTCTTTTTACTGACTAGAGTTGTCATTTTTTTATGATTCTGGAATCTGGAGTGATTTTTTATCTCTCTTTTGTTACAGGGTCCTGAGATTCGAACAGGTTTTCTTAAGGATGGAAAACCCATACAACTTAAGGAAGGTCAGGAAATTACTATAAGTACTGATTATGGCTTAAAGGGTAATGAAGAAATTATCACCATGAGCTACAAAAAGCTGCCTGTGGATGTGAAGCCTGGAAATACCATCTTATGTGCAGATGGCACCATTACCCT